>CAUYPK010141242.1:0-12970 GCA_963574355.1 Loris lydekkerianus | reverse complement strand
GATCTGCCTCCCTTTACAGAATAGCAAGATGGATTCATAGTGAGTCCCAGAAAACCTTACGCGTTTCCACGATCACCTGGGCACTCCAAAATTTTAAAACGTCGTTAATGGAGACTAGGAGGCGGTCACCTTGAGGTCTGCTGAGCTGTAGAACCTGTCGGCAGTCCACGATCCGGGCCACAGAAGGTGCCGATGCGCGGCCCCTGAGGCCCACGGCGTGAGGGCAAGTCCGCGCCCCCAGCTCCGACCGACGAGGATCCACATGCTCCAGGCGGAGAAGTCAAGAAAGGGTCCTGAGACACAACAGTGACATAGCCCACCTTCTCCTTAGGGCCCAGCCGCCAAGCTTTTTTTCTCAAATTATGTATTCATGCTCCAAGGTGTTTTTTTTTTTTTTTTTTTTTTTGGCTCCCTCCTTTTTTTTTAATTGTTGGGGATTCACTGAGGGTATAAGAAACCAGGTTACACTGATTGCATTTATTAGGTAAATTCCCTCTTACAATTGTGTCTTGCCTCCAAAAGGTATGTCATACACCAACACCCCACCCCTCTGCCTCCAATAACACCAATTTAAATGGTATGCCACCACAAACCCTTTTTATTTCCTTCCTTCCTCCTTTTGTTCAATTTTTTTTTTTTTTTTGAAGTTTTTCCTTTTGGATGGGTTTGAACCTGCCACTTCTGGCATGTAGGGCTGGCAGCCTACTCCTTTGAGCCACAGGTGCCACCCGTTTTTTTCATTTTTGTTTATTTTCATTTGTCTCATACATTATAATTGTTTGAAGAAAAGCTTTCCATGTTTAAAATTTTTGAAAAAAAATAATTGCTGGATTAGACAAGCTTTATAGCACTAACATGCCATGGGCAACGGTTCATAAGGAATGGTTCTTGTGCCCTTCTGCCTGGCAGGCCTCCCTCAAGCTACCAGTGATGAAGGCAACAGGGAGTAGGAGAAGGGAGAGGGATGGGAGGGCCCAGTCTTGGCCACCCTGGACTTTTCTCTGTGCTCACAGAAAAACAGCTGACGAATTGGTGGCCCCTCCTAGTCTTGGCCTGAAGGGCCTGGAGTGAGCCTGCATTCTCACAAGCCCTGTATCTCCACCTGGTCCCCCTGGTGCAGGATGTGTTGCAGCAGCCCATTGGCCACATCCAGCATCTTGTCTTTCTCTAGCACAATGTCATAGGAGTTCATGTAAAGCTCCTGCTGTTCCTCCACCTTGTCATTAGGAAGCCGATCTTCAGAATGTTCTGTACACCTGGAACCCCATCAGCCATAGTGAGGTCCCCCATTGAGTCTCCAAGCAGGATGATGTTGGTTTGGCCTTGAAGCTGCTGAAAGTAACTGGAGTTCTCACACACAGAGCTGTTCTTATTGTATGTGTGTCTGAGTTGGCCCTTAAATCCCTGTAGTTATGATGTAGTTAAATCCATGTAGTTATGATGAATGATGTAGATGTTGGGGTGGAATACTTTTCATCTGTCAGATAATTTCTTCCAGGATATCACCACTGCCCGCTGAGAAGATGAAAAGGGGAATGTTGTTCTGATAAAGTGTGTTGAACGATGTCTTGTATCCCTCCCTGAGCATTGCACTGGACTCTCTAACCACTTGGGCTATCTGAAACTTCTGGATCTTCTGCTGACACAGGAGATTGTGTGCTTTGGTTCACCACTCCGCCATATGTGGTGACTTCTCCTTGATGGTCTGGTGGGGGTCAATCTCCATGGGGTAAAAGTGGTGCAGGAGCTCCATGAGCTGTAACGTGTCTCCCCACCCCTGCAGAGGGTGCCTACGATCTCTTGCACCTGCCCAGGCTGCCGCTTCAGGACCAAGACCCTCTTCAGGGTGCTCACCTGTCCCGAGACCCCAGCGCTGTGCTGGGCCCAAGGGGCACCCCTGCGAGGTGGGCTGGGTGTGGCAGGGGGCAGCTACTGGCTGTGGTGGCACCGCAGGGCTTCAGAGACCTGCTGGGGGCCTCTGAGAGCACCAGGGATCCCGCCCGCTCCACGCCAGACACTTCTTCCAGCCTCACCTCTTCTGCCATGTCTCTCTGAACCAGTCGGTGGTACAGAATATCCCTCGGTAGAGTGTGGGGGGCTCAAACTCCTGGGCTTAAGCGATTCTCTTGCCTGAGCTTCCCAAGAAGCCTGGACTACAGGCACGTGCTGCAACGCCTGGCTTTTTTTATTTTTTTATTTTTTTTATTTTAGAGACAGAGTCTCACTTTGTAGCTCTTGGTAGAATGCTGTGGTGTCACAGCTCACAGCATCCTCCAACTCCTGGGCTTAGGCGATTCTCTTGCCTCAGCCTCCCAAGTAGCTGGAATCATAGGTGCCCACCACAATGCCTGGCTACTTTTTGCTGCAGTTTGGTCTGGGCTAGGTTTGAACCTGCCACCCTCCTTATATGGGGCTGGTGCCCTACTCACTGAGCCACAGGCACTGCCCAACACCTGTTTATTATTTGTTGCAGTTTTCATTGTTGTTTAGCAGGCCCAGGCTGGGTTTGAACCTGCCAGCTTTGGTGTATGTGGCCGGTGCCCTACTCACTGAGCTACAGGCGCTGAGCCATTCTCATCTGTTTAAAGCAAAACAAAACAGACAAACCCCATTTTTTTTGCAGTTTTTTTGGGGGGGCGGGGCTGGGTTTGAACCCACCACCTACCATATATAGTGCCAGTGCCCTACTTCTTGAGCCACAGGTGCTACCCAGAAAAACCTAATGTGCCATAGCACATTCATCTAATTTCCTACTCATTCAGTGGCTGGACTTTTTTCATTAGACTTCCAAATATTAGAGTATGTTTCAGGGCACTATCACAGCCCTTTCTTTCTTCCTCTTATCTTGAGTATCTTCTTAAGTAATTCCATCCAGTCCGATGACTTAAGTACTATTAGAGCACCTGATACTTTTATACCTCTAGCTAGGACTTCTCTGCTATGCTTTAGTCTCATATATCTGACACATTTCATCTTGGAATACAATAAGGACCTGTGCTGTTCTGATACATACATTGGTTTTCGTCTATGGTTCTTGGCTCATAACTTCCACAGTTCTTGTTATAATGGGGTGACTCAGGCTTCAAGAGCAAGTCTCAAAATACACAATCACACCCTGAACTTCTCTTGCCTTCTTTTCACCATCCCAAGGCAGGACTCTATTGACTGTGAGTCAAAAGACTGTTATTCCAGAGAAGGTTCTGCCCCATATCCTGGAGAAAGAAATGCTGCTCAGAGAGGTCAGGAAGAACTTAAACAGACAGGTCTTGCTGGGTTTAGATCATGTGCTTTTTGTCCAGTCATATTTCTTTATAATTATCAATCTTACCTATGTAATGAAGCTTCTATAGAAGGGTTCAAAGGACAGGGTTGGGAGCTTCTGTAGAGCTGAACATGTAGAGCTTCCCGGAGGGTGACACATCCTGGGGAGGCATGAAATTCCCATGTCCCTTCCCTATACCTGGCCAACTGCATCTCTTTGTCTGTACCTTTTGTAATATCTTCTATAATAAATTAGTATACCCATTTCTCAGAGCTCTTTAGCCATCCTAGAAAATTAATTGACTCCAAAGAGAGGGTCATAGGAACTCCAATTTGAAGCCAGTTGGTCAGAAGTCTAGAGGTCTGGGCTTGGAACTGTTGTCTGAAATGGGGTGAATTTTGGGGATCTAGCCCTCACTCTTTGTATCTGACGCTATCTCCAGATAGTGTCAAAATTTAACTAAAGGATACCCAGCAGGTGTCTGTTGCTTGCCGTATAATGAACAATACCACATTTGATTATAGAAATCTCATGTGTTGATTAATGTTGTGGTACAAGAGCTAAGAAAAAACATGGTTTGAGGAGTTTTTTGAAAGCAGTATCTCAAATTTACTGTGCTTGAAGGAGAACTATTTACTCTATCTAGTCATACCCCAAATCTGACTTTATCCATTGCTCTGTGTTACAGTAAGTGGTTGTATCATCTACCAATTCTTTGGGCACAAAACTTAGGTAGTCATCCCTAATTTCTCTCCTGTCTTTTCCCCCAACAGTTAATGTTACTTTTGAAATATATCTTTTTTTTTTTTTTGAGAGCACCTCAAGCTGTCACCCTGGGTAGAGTGCTGTGGCATCACAGCTCACAGCAACCTCCAACTCCTGGGCTCAAGTGATTCTCTTGCTTCTGCCTCCCAAGTAGCTGGGACTACAGGCTCCTGCCACAATTCCTGGCTATGTTTTGGTTGCAACTGTCATTGTTGTTTGGCGGGCCTGGGCTGGATTCAAACCCACCAGGTCAGGTGTATGTGGCTGGCGCCTTAGCCGCTTGAGCCACAGGTGCTGAGCCTGAAGTATATCTTGAATCCAACTACTTCTCACCACCACTTCTACTATAATCCTGGTCCAAACCACCACTTTTTACCTGAACCAGAGATATGATAGTTGTCTCCCCTCCATTTTATGCTATCCATCCTCCATATGCAAATGAAATGATGATTCTAAAGCATAAATCTAATCTTTTAACTCACTAACATAGACTTTCTAATCTCACCTTCAAACCAAGCCTACAGGTTCCTTACCATTTCCTCTTGTAGTCACATACCTAATGGTTTCTTACCATTTCCTCTTGTAGTCACTGTGCTCGAGTCACATCAAGATTCTTTTTGCCTCTCCAAAATTCTAAGCTTATTGTTCTTCCCCCCCCCCCAATTTTCTCCCCTTTATGTCTTCTGCTTAAAACACTTTGATCTTTATATGACATTTTGATCTTTATATAACACAAATACAGATTCTAAGAGAGGCCTTTTCAGATCACAGTACTGTACTGCCAATTTTATCTTTTTTAAAACCTGAATTGTTTCTTATTTATTCTTTAGCTTATATGTTTATTTTTATTATTTTTTCCTATTATTATTCTTTAGCTTATATATTTATTTGTCTTCTCCATGAGAATACATGAGGAGGCGGAGGACAAAATTCTACCTATTCTGTTTGTGATGGAATCCCCTACACTTACAACTATGATTGCCATAGGCATACAGTAAATTTTATTAATTGATGAGTCTCTTCTGAAAGATTCCATTGAATTCAGTATATTTGATGTATGTTTAAGTGTAGTAATTATCCTGAAAAATGAAAATTGTTTATTGTTTTCTGTATAAGATAAAACATATTTAATTTAATAGCCTAAAGAAGAAAGTAAAGAGTTCCAAAATAGTGGCATAGATATAAACTGGTTTCACTTTCCCCCAATCCAAAACATATGTGCAGTGCTGAGGTTATTGATACAGGATTCTACCACTCAGGGCTGGACAGGGAGCCCCCGCATTCTCTAGGCCCAGGTGAGCTCAAAGGTCATACCCCCATTTCCAGGCACAAGCCAACTTCCTTTGTCAGGACACACCTCTTGAGTTTTGATAAAATGATGAACAAAGCAGCCTGAGATGATTTTTTGGGTGGTTCCAACTTGAGTAGGTGCACACACCTTCATTCCTTCTCAGAGACAAAGACTGTAGAGGACCTGATAACCTTGCCCTAGTGGAGGAGGAACTACATTTATTCATTTGTTAATGCACTCACTAACTTTGAAAAGATGTTTTTCCATCTACCAAGTCCTGGCCACATGTAATTCTCTAGACCCTTAGATAAAGAGCCCATGTAGAGACTCGCCAGTTAGTTCATTTTTTTCTCCCTTCCAGAAGCTCTGATCCTTTTTACTTCTTTTGTATTCCTTTCTAACTTATTTTGTTGTTGTTATTGTTGTTGCAATTTGGCCAGGGCTGGGCTTGAACCCACCACCCTCCGCATATGGGGCCGGTGCCCTACTCCCTGAGGCACAGGTGCCGCCCCTCCTTTCTAACTTCTAATAAAAGTCCTGTCTTACCACTGATTCTATGATCTGTGGGTTCATTCTTTGAATCCCTGAGATCAAGGATCTACTGAAGAGCAAAATTTCAGTATCATTATCACCAGTAATATTTCAGAACTCAAATATGATGATGAAACAGTTCCCAGAACCACAGAGAAGTGACAGTAAGAGAATTGGACTTTCATGTCTGGGATATACCACCCTTTTTCTGCCTGGCATCAAGTGCATGGAAAATTTCCTCCCAACTCACAATTTCCACACTGGAAAAAGTGAGAATGAGGTAGACAATCAGCTTCCCCAACAGTTCTCTGGAGGGAGGCCAATCTTTGCCTTAACACATAGAAACCATCAGGAATGTTAGAAGGAAGCAATATCCCTGAGGACAGGTAGAGTAAAAGGGAGACAACAGAACTATTATCCCCTGCTATGGAAACTCTGCTCTGTAAGTGGGTCTAAGGAAACACCAAATAAGAACGGCTAATACTCCCTTTGAGACCGCCTCCATTTGGGATGGGCAGCATTCTCATTGTTTAGCAGAGCAGAGGAGAACCTGAGCTTAAATTACCATCTATAGCCAAAAAAAGAGGCAATGAGGTAAAGAATTTGCTAAGCAAATATACCATATAGAGAAGACTAGTATAAATAATCATTCAATGCAGTGATATAGATGTACTTCACAAGAAACAGTAGCAAATAGGAACTCATGACCTCCCCAAGTGGACAAAGCAAGAAACGAATGACTGACCCTGATGAGATAGCAACACATGAACTCTCTGACCAAGAATTCATAGTCATAGTTTTAAGGAAACTCAGTGCTCTCCAAGAAAGCACAGAAAAATAATTCAAAAATTTATTAGAGAAATTTAATAAAGAGATTGAAATACTAAAAAAAAAAAAAAAAAAAAAAAAGGCAATAATCCTAGAACTGAGACCTACATTTCCTAACATGGCAAGTTCACTAGACCCTCTCAGTAGCAAAATGGATCAAGCAGAGGAAAGAAGAAATGAGTTCAAAGAAAGATATATCAAAATATCAATCAGAGCATAAAAAAGAAAACAAAGAAAAGGTATAAAAACTACCTACCAGGTATAGAAAATTACCTCTAAAGACCAAATTTAAGACTTATTGATGTTCAAGTCAGACTTGAGGAAGAACAAGGGGTAAAAAGCTAATTCAAAGAACTAATAGCAGAAAACTTTCCAAACTTGAGAAAGATTGCAGGTACAAAAAATTAGAAAACACCAAACATATTTGACCCAAATAAGTTTACTCACCAAGGCATGGAATAATCAAACTATCAAAAATCAAGGACAAAGAAAATCCTAAAAGAAGCAAAAAAATGAATTAAGTGACATATAAAAATTTCAATTCATTGGGCAACTGATGTCTCAACAGGAATCAGATAGGCCAAGAGGGAATAGTATTGCTTTTCGAAACTTTAAAAGAAAAAACTTCGATATAAGAATGCCATATTCAGCAAAGTTATCTTTCAAGTATGAAGGAGAGAGTCTTTCCTAAATAAACAGAAGCTGAGAGAATTCCCCACCATCAGGACTGTCTTACAACAAATATTAAAGAGAGTTCTTCAATCTGAAAGAAAAAAGTTATTGATGTGCGAAAAGAAAACGTATAAAGATATAAAACACATGGGTAAAATTAAATACACAGACAAACCCAGAATACTCTGATATTATAATTGTGATGTACAATCCATGCATAATTCTCAGATGAAGTCCCAAAGATAAACCCAACTGTTGTGAACCAGTGCAGGGTAGGGGAGTGAACCAAAGTGGAATTGGTGGGGAATGAGGAAAATACAGTATAAGAGAAGATATAGAAATGAAAGATGGGATCTGGAGGTCTGGCTGAGCTGATGGCTGCAGCCACCAAAGCACAAAATCAGCTTTATTTTATAGTATCTCTACAGGGTTGTCCAGCAGGAAGTAGCATAGACAATATGGGGAAATAGCATAAACAAAAGACATATTTTTGCTTTTACAGTAAGACAGGAAGATGTAAATGACTTGAATAAAGACAAATGCTCTTGTTAATGGTTTCTACTCAACTTCGTTAACATATAAGGAGGAAGGGAACGATTACAAGGATCTCTGTGTAATTAACTAGACAAAGAAAGATATGTGGCTTCTGGCAGTGGGAGCATGAAGAAAGGTATGTGGCTGTTTTGGGAACGGAGGAGAAGCAGTTGGGGGTTCATTCCCTGAATGTTCCCCAGGCGGTGGGGGCCCTGCTGTCTCACAGCCTGCTTGCCACACCCAACAAAACAATAATATTATAGCTATAGCAATCTTTTGAGAGACAGATAATATAAAATACATAAGTTGAGATACTAAAAATCAAAATGTGGAAGGATGTTTTTATTGTTTTCTTTATGATCTAAGGTAAATTACACTTTACTCATTATAAGATGTTTTTTGTAAGTCCCATGGTAACCACAGTGCATAAACCTATAACAGATTAACTAAAAGTAAAAAGCAATAAATTAAATCATATTACAGGAGGAAAATAACCTAACCACAAAGGACTATAGTAAGAAAGGAATAAAGGAAGAAAGCAGTTAAAAATAGCCAGAACACAAAGAAAAAGAAAAAACAACAACCAGAAAACAAGGCAATAAAATGGCAATAGTAAGTCCTTACTTACCAATAATAATACTAAATATAAATGAACTCAGGTTTTTGATTAAAAGGCAGAGGGTAGCTGAGTGGATAAAGAAATTAGACTTACCTATAAAGGCACACAATACACATTGACTAAAAATGATGGGGTGAAAAAAATTTCATGTGATTAAAAAACCAAAAAAGAGTAGGGTCAGATAAAACAGACTACAAATTAGAAATGGTAAAAAGAGATAGGTCACTATTTAAAGATAAAAGTGTCAATTTAGCAAGAGGATATAATAATTAAAAGTATCTATGCATCCAACCCCAGAGTTCCCAAGTATATAAAGCATTTATCGATAGATCTAAAAGGAGAGACAGATTACAGTATACTACTCACAGGGGACTTGAACATTCTACTCTTTATAATGGACAGAAAATCAACAAAGAAATATCATAGTTAAACTAGATCTAATAGACCTAACTGGCATATACAGAACAGGTCACCCAACTGCTTCAGAATACACATTTGTGTATGTGTGTGTGTGACAGAGTCTTACTATGTAGCCCTCAGTAGAGAGGCATGGCGTCACAGCTCACAGCAACCTCCAACTCCTGGACTTAAGCGATTCTCTTGCCTCAGCCTCCTAAGTAGCTGGGACTACAGGCACATGCCTATTTTTTGTTGCAGTTGTCATTGTTATTTTTTAGCTGGCCTAGGCCAGGTTTGATCCTGCCAGCCCTGGTGTATGTGGCCTGGTGTTATGTGGCCTACTGACCTACAGGAAATGAGCCAAAGAACACATTTTTTTTTCACCAGCACATGGAACATTCTATAGAATAGACCAATCTTAGGTCACAAAACAAATCTCAACAATTTCAAAAAAGTGGATATCATGTCAAGTATAATTTCTGACCACAATGAAATAAAACTAGAAATTAATAATAAGAGGAACCTCAGAAACTAGGGTGCTGGCCACATACACTGAGGTTGGCAGGTTTGAACCTGGCCATTCATGGCTCGGGCCAGCTAAAACAACAAGGACAATCACAACAACAACAAAAATAGCCATGTGTGGTGGCACCTGTAGTCCCAGCTACTTGAGAGGCTGAGGAAAGAGAATTGCTTAAGCCAAGAGTTTGAGGTTGCTGTGAACTGTGACACCATAGCATTCTACCCAGGGCAATAGCTTGGACTCTGTCTGAAAAAAAAAAAGAAAAAGAAAAAGAAAAAGAAAGAAACTACATGAATACATGGAAATTAAATGTGTTTCTGGATGACCAATGGGGCAATAAAGAATTAAAAAGAAATTAAAACTTTTTTGAATCAAATGAAAATAGAAATACAACATACCAAAACTATGGCATACAATAGAAGCAACAGTAAGAGGAAAGTTTTTAGCAATAAATACTTAAATCAAAAAAGTAGAAAGTCTTCAAATAAGCAACCTAACGAAGTACCTCAGGGAACTATAAAATCAAGAACAAACAAAATTCAAAATAGTAAAAGAAAAGAGATAATAAATATCAGGGAATAAATAAATTTGAGACTGAAAAAATAGAGAAGATCAATGAAACAAAACGTTGGCATTTGAAAATGTAAATAAAATCAACAAAACTTTAGCTAGGGCTGGATGTGGTAGCTCACACCTATAATCCTAGCACTCTGGGAGGCAGAAGAAGGAGAATTGCTTGAGCTCAGAAGTTTGAGACCATCACGAGCATGGTGAGATCCTCTCTTTACTAAAAGTAGAATAAAAATTAGCTGGGTGTGCTGGCACACTCTTGTAGTTCCAGCTACGTGGGAGGCTGAGGCAGAAGAGCTGCTTAAGACCAGAATTTTGAGGTTGTTGTGAGATATGCTGAGGCCACAACATACCAGCCCAGGTGACAGAGCAAGACTCTTGTTTCAACAAAACAAAACAAAAACTTTAGCTAGATTAACTAAGGAAAAAAAGAGAGGAGACTCAAATAAATAAAACAAGAAACGAAAAAGAAGACATAACAACTGATATCATAGAAATACAAAGAATTATTAGAGATTATTATGAACAACTACATACCAACAAATTGGAAGACCTAGAAAAAAATGGTTAAATTCCTGGACACATATAACCTCCCAAGACTGAACTACAAAGGAATGGAAAACCTTAATAAACCAATAACAAGTGATGAGTTGGAGGCTGGAATAAAGACTCTCCCAGCGGAGAAAACCCTGGGAACTGATGGCTTCACAGTTGAATTACCCCAAACGTTTAAAGAAGAAATAATACAAATTCTACTCAAAGTCTTTTAAAAAATTGAAGAGAAGGAAATACTTCCAAACAAGGCGAATTTTCTTCTAATACAAAAACCATACAGGCTTGGGGCCTGTAGCACAGTGGTTACGGTGCCAGCCACATGGACTGAGACTGGTGGGTTCTAGCCCAGCCCAGCCCAGGCCACCTAACCAACAACGACAACTGCAACAACAACAAAAACAACAACAACAAAATAGCCAGGTGTTGTGGCGGATACCTGTAGTCCCAGTTACTGGGAGACTGAGGCAAGAGAATCGCTTATACCCAAGAATTTGATGTTGCCGTGAGCTGCGATGCCATGGTACTCTACTGAGGTGACATAGTGCAACTCTGTCTCAAAAAAAAAAAAAAAAGAAAAGAAAAGAAAAAAGCATAATCAAAAAAGAAAACTATAGGACAATATCACTGATGCACTGATGAACATAAATACAAAAAAAATCAACAAAGTACCAGTAAACAGAATAAAAAACATATTAAAAATATTATTCACAGCTCGGCACCTGTAGCTCAAGTGGCTAAGGTGCCAGCCACATACACAGGAGCTGGTGGGTTCGAATCCAGCCCTGCCTGCCAATACACAACAATGACAACTACAACCAAAAAGTAGCTGGGCGTTGTGGTGGGTGCAATCCCAGCCACTTGGGAGGCTAAGGCAAGAGAATTGCTTAAGCCCAAGAGTGGGAGGTTGCTGTGAGCTATGTCGCCATGGCACTCTACCCAGGGCAACAGCTTGAGACTCTGTCTCAAAAAAAACCCCAAAAACCCCAAACAAACAAACAAAAAAACATTCACCATAATCAAATGGGATTCTCCCAGGGATGCAAGAATGATTCAATATGAGCAAATCAATAAATGTGACACTTCAGATTAATAGAACCAACAAGAAAAATACCATATTCAACATCTTTTTTTTTTTTTTTGAGAGAGTCGCACTATGTTGCCCTCAGTAAAGTACTGTGTTGTCATAGCTCACAGCAACCTTCAGCCTCCCAAGTAGCTGGGACCACAGGCACCAGCCCAGCTATTTTTGTTTTGTTGTTGGTGCAATTGTCATTGTTGTTTAGCTGGCCTGGGCTGGATTTGAACCTGACAGCCTTGGTGTATGTGGCCAGTGCCAGTAACCACTGTGCTATAAGCACTGAGCCTTTTTTTTTTTTTCCTTGACACGGATTCTCACTATGTCACCCTGTAGAGTGTTGTAGCCTCTGGGCTCATAGCTTAAGCAATTCTCTTCCCTCAGCCTCCCAAGTAGCTGGGACTACAGGTGCCCACCACAACGCCCAGCTATTTTTTTTTTTGTTGTTGTTGTTGTTGTTATTGTCATTGTTGTTTGGCAGGTCCAGGCCAGGTTCGAATCCAACAGACCCAATGTATGTGGCTGCTGCCCTAGCCACTGAGCTACAGAATCAGAGCCTTAACATCTTTAATGGTAAAAATCCTCGTCAAGGCCAGGCACGTGTCTCACTCCTGTAAATCTAACATTCTGGGAGGCTAGAGCAGGCAGATTGCTTGAGCTCAGGAGTTTGACACCAGCCTGAGCAAGAGTGAAATCCCGTTTGATGAGAATATTTCAGATTGTATATGAAACCAGCACATTGTACCCCTTGATTGCACTAATGTACATAGCTAGGATTTAACAATAAAAATAAATTAATTAATTAAAAAAAAAAAAAGCCAAAGGGGGAACATAGTAATTTCCCAAACATTTGATCACAGAATTCCTCTTTTGTTATGTAACAGATAATTTATTGTTTCTTCTGGAACATCAAAAAAATACTAGAAACAGGGCGGTAGTGGATTTAAAATCCACTTAAATCCACTCTCAACCACCGAAAGTGAAAATAGGTCCTTAAAGAAAAAAAAAAAAAAAAAAGTGAAATCCCATCTCTAAAATTACCTGGCAATGTGGCTGGTGTCTATAGTCCCAGCTACTTGGGAGGCGGAGGCAAGAGGATCACTTGATCCCAAGAGTTTGAGGTTGCTGTGTTCTGCGTGGCCATGGCACTCTACTCAGGGGGACAGAGGGAGACTCTATGTCAAAAAAATAAAACAAAACAAACTGGTTATAGAAGGAACATGTTTAAAAATAATAAAGACCTTTTTTTTTTTTTTTTTTTTTTTTTTTTTTATTTAGAGTGAAAAGTTTTTGCCCTGGTTAGAGTGCCATACCCAAAACAAAACCAAAACAAACCAAAAACTCTT
>CAUYPK010141239.1:0-46888 GCA_963574355.1 Loris lydekkerianus | reverse complement strand
GCTAAACCACAGCCACGCCCAGCGCTCCAACAGCGAATGGTCCAGTGATCTAACAGAGAAAGGTCCAGAGATCTAACAGAGAAAGGTCCAGAGATCTAACAGAGAAAGGTCCAGAGATCTAACAGAGAAAAGTCCAGAGATCCAACAGAGAAAAGTCCAGAGATCCAACAGAGAAAGGTCCAGAGATCCAACAGAGAAAAGTCCAGAGATCCAACAGAGAAAGGTCCAGAGATGTAACAGGGATAGGTAGGCTGTTTCTCTGTTACATCTCTGGACCTTTCTCTGTAGATCTCTGGACCTTTCTCTGTTAGATCTCTGGACCTTTCTCTGTTGGATCTCTGGACCTTTCTCTGTTAGATCTCTGGACCTTACCTCTTAGAGCTCTGGACCTTTCTCTGGCTATACCATGCATCTTAGGATGTGACATCATCCCTGGACCCCACCACTAGATGATATTGGCCTCCCCTACCCTACCCCCAGGCATGACAACTGAGAATATCTCCAGGTACTTCCAGATGGTCCCCAGTTGAAAACCTCTGAGCTGAGCACTTATTTACCACCTGCTGGATGGAGATGGGAGCAACTCTAGCTGAACCCAGGGGCCTAATTTCCTAAGGCCCAAAAATCAGCTTCGGGGAAGACTTGCTGCCTCAGAAGTTCCTTCAGCTCTAACTTCCTCAGTTCACCCCCCAAACCCCCATCTTCTCATTAAAAAGTGCCCAATGTTTTTGAGTTGGAGAAGGGACTGTCAACAGACAAAGCCCTTAGGAGGCCACACCATTCACGGTCCCCGCTCCTGCGACTCCTTATTCTCTTGTTTCTAAATGCACAGTCAGCTGTCCAGCCAGAAATAAAAGGTTTATGTCAGGTTGTCACATGGATTCTTATGGCAATAACATCTGGAGCTTTGCACTGGGACATAAACTGTAAGCTAAAATGTCACCAGATTTTATTAGACAATCTAAACTTAATTGCAAATACGTTGATGTACTCATAAAAGATGATGTAAGACTGCCATCCAAGCTGCCATGTGGGGACTAGCCTGGAGCTCGAGGTGATGACCAAGGCTGATCTGTCCTCCACGCCAAAAAGCATCACTTGGTTTCTAAAGTACAAAGAGGGAAGAATTATGTTGGCAGGAAGCAACATTATTACTTAATAATAATAACACGGGGACCCAAAGGTTAAAAGAGGTTGGTGCAAACCATGTTCCAAGACCATTTTCTCTGGAATAAAATTTTCATAAAGAGCTCTAAGTCTTTTTTATGGCCTCTGAGAACGTCATTGGGAAATTAATGATGGATCTGAATGATAAATCTGCTTTCACACAGAAGGGTCGGTTTGTTGAAAATATGCTTTTATGCCTCTATTGTGGTGAGTGAGAACAAGGTAAGATGTGCCGGAGGGGTGGTTATTCCCAGCCATGCCGGCCATCTGGCCACCTGTTCTCATCAAATGCATTCCAAATAAAAATATAGATCCACAAAATTCCATTTTTTTTGTACAAGGATGGAATTTTTACTTTTCTTAAAAAAGATAATGTATGCTTAATATTATGACGATTTCATGGTTTATGTCAGTATCTTGTATTTTTAACAAATGGCTTCAGAAGATTCACCCAAGGTAACAAATATGGAAATGAATTTCTGTGAATTTTTAAAAGCTCATCAATTTATCATTCTGGGCCATTTTTCTTAATTATTAATTGATCAGTTTTCACAAAGTGGTTGTTTTCATTTCCTAAGGCTGACGTGACACAAAATTACACAAACCGAGTGGCTTAAATCAGTAAGGACCTATCTTCTCACAGTTCCAGAGGCCACAAGTCTGAAACCAAGGTGCTAGCAGGGCCTGCTGCCTGCAGGGGCTCTGGGGCGGCTCCTTCCTGGCCCCTTCCAGTGTCTGGTGTTGCTGGCAATCCTAGGTGGTCCTTGGCCTTGTGAACTTAAAACACCAATGGGAGTATGGGGGACTCTTCAAAGAAAGAGTTTATTCTGGAATAGCAGAATAGCAGAGGATCGCAGCCCAGGACATGCATTCTGCGCAGAACCACAGTCACATTCAAAGAGGCTGGGGGCAGAAGAAACAACTAACAGCAACAAAAAAAGAGAAACTCACATAAGTTGTATCAAAACAAAGACCATGGATTACAGGGACTTGGGCGGGAGCTGGCGGGAGCTCACAGGGGTGGCAGCTTTGCCAGACAGGTGTCTTGTGCAAGCCACATGCCCAGAATGTTGAATTTTTGAGAGACCCTGCCTGGCTCCCACCCCAGACGCAGATGAAGGAATATACAGGTGTCTGTGTCCAAAGCTCCTTCCTCGTGGCCTCCTGGCTCCTCTTTGTCAGGGTTTGACACACATCTATCCTGATGGTGCACCTCCCGCAGCTTGCAGCTATGTCACTGCAATCTCTGTGTCATCTCTGTGGATCCTTTTCTGTCTCCACATTTCCCTCTGCTTAAAAGGACACTAACTAGTCAGTTAGGATCCACCCTAATCCAGCACAATGTTATCTTAACTCGTGATACCAGCAAAGACTCTATTTCCAAAGAAGTTCACATTTTGAGGTTCTGAGTGGACATGATTTTTAGCAGACACTATTCAACTACTCAACCCAGCAGAGTATAGGAGATCATCATTGCACGCTGTATGAGACTCCTGCTCCAGGAAACTCCGTAATGTTACACATTGAGGCAGGTTCCTGGCATGTGGGAGGGAAGCATCTCTCTAAACCCAAAGGAGGTTTCCTCCTGCCTGCATGCAGGATGGACGGAGATTTGGAAATTCAAGGACATGCTGGCGACTGGCTCATCGTTACTTGGTACCATGTCCATGGCTCCCTAAAAGCACATTCTAAACACCTCTGCACTGTGGGACCCGTATCACGGTGACCAAACACATGCTTCAAAGTCAGGCCGACCTGAGTCCAGCAGAGCCACCCTGAGCTTCAGGTCCCCCCTCGGTAAAATGGGTGTTGTATTATGTTAAGGATACACCAGCCAGGTCTCTGGACAATGTCCACCCTCACTGCCCCTGCTCTTGCCGTAACACTTTTTTCCCTATGTGTGGTTTGGCCAAGACCACTTGGCACCCCCAGAGGCTCCCTGCTCCAGCAAACAGGCACGTTGTCCTCTTGACCCTTTGCAGCTGCTGAGCTCCAAATCGCTGGGCTTAGCGAGCCCTGGGCCCCCTCTCCAAGGTTCCTGCCGCTGTGCCCACTCCAGGGGGCTTCTCCTCCTCTGGCCTTTGCATGTTGCTGGGGCTCCTCAGCGGTGTGTTCTGGCACAGATTCTGCAAGTTGACCATACCTTCCCGACGGCCATCAGCCATGTTCACAAGCAGAGACTGCCCGAGTAGGGACTCAGCTTGCATTCCCTTCCCCAAGGGCCTCCCCTCCCCGGCACCTGGGAAGCCACACGCCCTGCACACCCGTCAGAGGACTCCGCCTGCTTTTCTGTAACCTCCTGTTGACTTCATTGCCAACTCCCAATAGGTAGAAACTATTTCAGGGCGGGCGTGCTTCTTGCCCTAGCACAGTGCCTGGTACACAGTAGGAGCTCCAAATGACTGCTTATCATTCATTCCTTCACTTATTTATTTACAACAATACTTAGTGAGCCCCAGCACATGCTCCATATTAGACTCCTGGGATTAACAGTGAGGAAAAAGAACCTGCTCCCTCCCCAGCCGCACGTGCCTTATAGTCAAGGGAGGCAGGGCAAGCACTAAACAAATGCCAAAATAAGGCACCTGGTGACAAGAGCTATGAAACAAGCACGGGAAGGGGTAGGGAGATTGTCAGGTTGGGTGGAAGAGAAAGAACCCCCAATCTGATTTGAACGCTGCTGGGAAACTGTGCTGGAAATAACTAACTCAACACCAGTGTTAAGGAAAAACAGGTTTACAGCTGCCTGCAGATGGCCCACACTCACTCAGGCTGGGTAGACCAAGATCATGCAGCCCCTTCCTGGCTGCCTCAGTTTTTAGTAGTTTTTAACAAAGGTGCATATGCAAAAGACTGGGATGAAGGAATCCCCAGTTCCCAGGAAGGCTGGATAGGGAGGAAGCCGGGTAAGTGGCAGTGGTGAGTGTGAATAGAGGGGGAAGGAGAAGCCAGTTCTGTTCAGGGAGGGGAAGTAAACCAGGTTTTCTAGTTTAACTATTAATACATAATGGAAGAGTTTAATACCTCCCATCTGTTGACTCTCAAATGCAGGGCCTAGTCCTGACCAGGCAGGAGGCCCCTCCACATTCTTTTCCTGTTTTGTGATTGTAAGGAACACCCAGGCATTCTCCCTGGTTACCTCAGAGTTGAGGTGGGGTGCTCAGCTGAGAAGTCAGCCCATCTACCTCCCACAGGAGATGACAGGAGCAGCGTCCTCTTTGGACATGGAGGTGAAAGAAGCTGGGCTGGTTGCACAGGTGGTGGTGGGAGGAGAGAGTAGCATGTGGTTACTTGGAGAGGGGGGACTCCAGGTGGATGGAAGGGAAGTTATCAGGGTGTTGATGCCGCAGGGGTCACAAGCAAGGGTGAGATCAGTGGGCAAGGTCAGCCCAGGTCCCCATGGGGCAGGTGCGGGGGCCCTGATCATGGCATCACGGCCTGCCAGCATCCTTGGCCAGCTACTGAACAAAGGGCATGAGAAGCCCTCTTAGCAATCCAGGTCCACATAGCCAGCTTCTAGGGCAGGCGGGTCGAGAGGCACCTGCAGCCCGCCTAGTCCTCCAAAACCACAACCCATGCAGGTATGAAGTCAGCTAGCAGAGAAGGGCACCCCTGAGAAGGTCCTTCTCCCAAACTCCACAACATTAGCACAGCCAGCTACATCTGGGAAGAGTCTACAGCCCATGGTATGGGCTCTGCACTTACAAGAAGGAAAGGTCAGAGATAGAGCAGGAAAAGTGCCAAAGCTCCCCATTGCCTGGCCTCCAGGTGCAATAAATTGCTTATTTTAAAGGTCTGTTTTCAGGCAGGTAAGGGATTTTGTCTTATAATCATCAACCGCAGAAATTAGTGGCTTCTTTCAACAGGGTTTATTTACTTATCGAGTAAATTGGGTTAGATCATCAATAAATTTTTCCATTTGGCACATATGATATTTATGCACTTAATAGCTTCATTAAGGAGGTTTCTGGGAGTATATTAGTGAGCAAGTCTATAGATCACTGGGCAATAAATTCAGAGGACGCTCCTTAGCATTCATCTAATTTGGCCATAGTTTTAATTAAATGTTTCAGCTAATGATTTCCATTTATGTTTAATAAAATTTATTGTGTAAAAATAAGTTATCAAACCCGAATTTATTCAAGTTCTTCTGACTGATGTGGCCACCCCAAGCAGAGAGCAGATGTGTTAACAGCGGCAATTTACATTTAGAGGTTTTCTATGGGCTCTGAGGGAGTCACTGGTCAGGAGCATTTGAAAAAGTTTCCAGCCTTACAGGATTACCTTAAAAATAATATTCTTTGAAAAGGAAAAAAGGATGTGGTTAAGTTAGGTTTGACTGTGTTATAGAATGAAATAGAGTCTAGGCAGCTACCAATAAAGGCTGTTTCTGGAAATGGTTACTTACAAAGACTCAAGTGTTCTGAAGGCCACGGGATTTGCCTGGGATAAATTGCACTGTCCAATTCTCCTCCTCCCTTCAGACTCACCCACTCTTCCAGGACATGGGCCCTGGAAAGGGAACACACATGGCTCAGGAAGTGTGCAGACCCCATTTGCCTGTGGCGTTCTGCCCAGGTTCCCTCATGAGGGACGGCTCGGGTCTCAGCTGCCAGGGTATCCACAGCTGATGGTCATAGCCAAGTCCCTACCTGCACACCCCTGCCCTCTGGTCCCTGGGTGTGAGACAGTCAAAACAATACCTGCTTCCCCAGGGCAGCCCAACTGGCTGGTATCAGCTGTCAGATCTCCCAGGGCCAGCTCAGGGCAACTCTGAGCGCCTCCCTGCTCCAGGGCACAACTCCAACCTGGGGGCAGTGGAGACCCTGGTGCAGCTCCATTGCAGCCCAAGGCCTCCCCCTGCCCTGGGGCCTTCACCACATCTCCCTACCTGCGCTGAAGAAAACACCACCCCCAAAGGCATGGGGACAAGGACGTCACTGCAGGATTTTTGGTGAAATAGTAAAACCCAAAGATTGGAGGGGAGAGGGAAGGATGGGTAGAGGGAGGGTGATTGGTGGGACCACACCTACGGTGCATCTTACAAGGGTACATGTGAACCTTACTAAATGTAGAATATAAATGTCTTAACACAATAACTAAGTAAATGCCAGGAAGGCTACGTTAACCAGTGTGATGAAAATATTTCAAATTGTATATAAAACCAGTGCATGGTGCCCCATGATTGCATTAGTGTACATAGCTATGATTTAATTAAAAAAAAAAAAAAAAAAAAGCTTTGCCTAAAGACCCATGAAGGCATAAAATAAGGACCATTTCTAAAGCACAGACTCTCCTGCCGTTAAAAGGATTTGGTGGTTCTGTATATTATTTTATGGATAACTTACCAAGCTATACTGAGAAAGAAAAAAAGTCCAAAGAGTTGCAGATAATGATGCATTTTATGTCAAAACAAAACAATTTTCTATATATTCTCTGGGGATCTGTCTAGAAATATCTAAAACTAAACACAGAGAAAAATTTAACAGGAGACACATAAGTGGTGACAGTGGTGAGCACAGAAGGTGAGGGCCGAGCTGGGTGTGAAGGAACGGGAGGTGGGACAGGGTGGGACAGAGGGGATTGAACTTCATCTGAAATACATTCATTTCCTTTTTCTTACAGGAGAATATCATCACAGATTGACAGCAAAATAAAATATTAATCACTTGTTTTTGGAATCTAGGCCTTAGAATTTTCTCTAGAATGCATGGATGGGACCATCCTATGAGGATAAACAGGAAGACAGCACCTTAGAAATACTTAGAAGCCATTTAAATGTCTGCTTTGTTCCTTGATTGGAGGAGGATAATTGGGTTACTTATCAAAAGAAAGCAGACCATGAAAATGTGTCTAATCCACTATGCCATGGGGTTACCGATTCAAAAAAATCTTCGGAAAGCGTTGCCCTAAACCTTGGGATTTTCTTATTTGAAATATTCTATAACGCTGCTGGTTGCTAAGAGATGAATACAGCTGGGCCCTGCCAATGTGCTTTCCTCATTCCTGTAACTGAGTTCTCTGTTTTCCAGACACGCACACAACTTGCTCCTGGGACACTTCCGGAGAAATGTGTCATGAGGCAACGCCGGGGTTGTGTGGACATCACAGAGGGCGCTGACACTAGCGTCCAGGGCGTAGCCTCCCACACACAGGCTGTGTGGTGTGAACCAGCCGCTCCCCTGCCAGCTGCACACCTGTGCAGCAGGTGACTACTGCAAGCGACAGGCGACTGTGACATAGTGGTAAGCACTTGTGTGTATGAATACATCTGTATACAGAACAGGAAGAAACTTCAGGAAGAATACAGCATAGAAGACAAAAATGATGTACCTAGGGAGCGCACTCACCCTGAGAGCAGCTCGCAGGACTGGAATACGGAGGCCTCCCACACCCATGAACACCGCCGTAGACTTTACAGACACTGTGCACTTAGGTGCCACTATATTCATTAAAAAACATTTTTCTTTCTTCAATAATAAATTAACCTTAACTTATTGTAACATTTTTACTTTATAAACTTTTAAATATTTTTAACTTTTTGACTCTTTTATTATAATGCTTGGCTTAAAACACACATTGTATAGCTGTACAAAAATATTTTCTTTCTGTATACCCTTATTCTGTGAGCTCTTTTCTATTTTAAATTTTCTTTTCCACTTTGTAAGCATTTTTGTTAAGAACAAAGACACACACACACACACACACACGCACACGACTAGGCCTGCACGGGGTCGGCAACATCAACACCACCGTCTCCACCCCCACATCTTCTCCACTGAAAGGTCTTCAGGGGCAGTAACAAGCATGGCGCTGTCACCTCCTCTGATAACAATGCCTTTTTCTGGATATCCCCAAAGGACCTGCCTAAAAATTGTTTACAGTTTTGGGGTTTTTTTAAATAAGTAGGAGTACGCCTTAATGACTAAAAGCCTAGTATAGTAAATACATAAACCATTCACTTGGTCACTTATTATCAAGTATTATGCACTGTGTGTGCTAGACTTGTCTACCCCTGGCTGTTCAGTGGGTTGGTCCACACCAGCAGCACCACAGGTGAAGGATGCATTGCACTATGACATTACGATGGCTACAAGGTCACTGGGTGACAGGAACTGTTCAGTTCCATTATAATTTTATGGGAGCATGGCCATACACACAGTCTGTTGTTGACCAAAGCGCCATTATGTGACTCGGGACTATTATTCATGGTCACTTTTTAATACCAATTCAACTGAGGTAACTTATATGTAAGAATATCAGCATGTCCATAAATTTGGTGCAAGGCCTGGATTAATTTTTATAGCATAAGCGAAGTGGGCCTCATAAATCAGAGAGCAGCAGAGCTGAAACAGCCTTGGAGACCACCTCGCCCACCCTATTTCATACAGAGGGCAAGGACTGGAGAGGGCAGGGGACAAGGACCTTCAAGGAAAAACTCAGAGTTACGTTCATAGCACAGACCCTTGCAGAGAACATCTGTGTTTTGCCCACTCAGCTATATTTCCCCTTCTAGAAACAGCCTCAATTTTCATCTGGCAACTGGATTATATGGTTTGTGGGTTCTGATGCCACAGAAATGAAAATGTGGGGACCCTAGTTCAACAATTGTTAAGAATTTGTTAGCCAGGCGTTGTGGCACGTGCCTGTAGTTCCAGCTACCTAGAAGGCTGAGGCAAGATGATCACTTGAGCCCAAGAGATTAAGGTGGCTGTGAGCTGTGACCCAGGGACAACAGAGTGGGACTCTGTCAAAAAAAAATTGTAAGACAGTGGTATCACATCATTAACAAGAATAGGGCCCTCTGAGCACGGGACCGTGTGTACCACTTAGGCTACACACGACGCAGCTGGTCCTGTTTCCCACGGTCCTCCAACGGATGGGCATAGAAGCCATGACCAGCCCTGGGGCTGTAACGTGGAACTCTGACCTAAGCCAACCCCTTAAATTGCTTCTACCACACTGATTGGTTCTGGTTCAGGGATGAGCATGTGACACAAAGGCATCTAATCACAGTAATTTCCAGAGCTGGTACCAGGAATGCTGGGAACCTCTACTTCCTCCTTATGGACCTTGAACCATGGAGCTCAGTTGCTGCTGGCAGCCTTTCTGAGACCATGAGGACAGAGCCTGCCTGACATTAAGGCAAACACACAGAGGACAGTAGAGCTGAGCTAGAAGCCAGACAGAACCAGGATCTGATTATATCTTTTAAGCCCTTATAGCAAACACCTGCATTCTGTGATCCACCATTTTTGTTTGTACTGTTTTTAGATTTTTCTGTCACTTCCATCCAAAATATCCTGTAGAAATTCTCACAGATCATTTAAACTAAGTGTACATTTTGCACAGGTTTGTATAGATGAAAATTGGGCAATGTCAATATTTAAAATGCTCATGCCATTTGCTCATGAATTCTATTTCTAGAAAGAAATTTATCCTACAAAGCCCTCTGCCCATTATGCAAGGAATCTATTTTAATGGTCTTTGTAGCATGGTTTGTAATAGTGAAAAATTGAAAACAACTATAGCTTCACCAACACTGACTGGTTAAGTAAACTGGGATCATTTTCATTGTCTAGAACAAAGAAAAGTTGAAAAGAATGAGGCTGGTATGTATTCCCCTAGGAAGGTATACATGATTTGTTGGTAAGTAAACAAATAAAAAAAAGGAAGCTGTACATGAATGTTAGAGTTTGATCTTATTTTTGTAAAATACGTTAACAATACAATTCTAGTATGTATCTACTAAGGAGAAAAATGCTGCTGGAGGATTTGGGGGATTATTAGAAAGGCTTTCATTTTTATGGGATACACAAAAATTCAAATGCTGCAGAAATCTAATGATGTATTGCTTTTACACTAAAAAAAAAAAAAAAAGAAAAAAAAGAAATTTTAAGTTCCAAAGTGCACAATTTGTCTTGAGGTATTTGGCCATAAGCAATTGTGACACTTGCATTGAACAAAACCCTGTCCTCCTGTCCCCACGGCTCCTCATCAGGGGCTGCTTGAGCCAAGTCTTCCCTGCATGAGGGCTGGAACGCAGCACAGGTACCACTGGACTCACTGTAGCTGATAGAAACAGGCTTCTAGAGACTGGTTTCCTGTCTCAGGATCCCCTGGTTAGCTGGGCTACAGCTTTTGTCTGTTTACACGTGATCACCATAACAGGTTTTGAATGTGCCTTTTCGTTGAAAATTAAATGTTTAAAAGACACTCTGGTGGCCCCCACCTGACTGAGATCTCAAGCACGTGTGCCAGGCACTGAGAGGGCAAAACTGAGTGGGTGGGTCATGGTCCTGTGTTCCTGGAGCTGGGCAGGGCAGACAGACAGCAGGGGTCTTGAGTGAAAGAGGCAGAGGCCCTGTGTGCAAGGCTCATGCTTCTGGAATCAGAGGGGATTCTAGAAAGAGCGCAGTTGCCAGAGAAACCTGGAACAAGACAAGGAAACAGACTTGGAGAAGCTGAAGGACACCCAGTTTGTCTGGAACATTCAGAGCTGGGGAAAGAGATTGGCGCTTGGAGACAGGTCAGGTAAGGCCTTTCACACTGTTCAAAATGTTGTCATTTCTCTTAAAACTTAAAACGCTGGGGAGTCTTAAGCCAGAACTTTGTGATTATATTTGCAAGATAAAGGGGATCTTTGTTGCTGGTGGTGGGGTGCAACCCCACCCTCGATGGGGTCTCAGGGTCCCCCACCTGGGGTGCTACCCTCAGTAAATACCTATTTCCATAGTTAACAAAGAACAGCCGTAATGTCAGAGCGCCCCTTGCCCAGAGCTTATTTGCTGTCAGGCCACACCTCACCCACCTCTCTCCGAGGAGGGAGGTGGAGCCTGCATCTGCATTTGGGAGGGGAGTGGACTGGACTGACACACGGACAGGAAGTGGCTTGTCCAGGGTCGACTTGCAGAGATGGCCACGCTGGGACAGAAACTTGAAGATCAACTCAAAAGCCTTGGCTCTTCATTTGCAGACGTGTGGGTAGGTATGCCCTCTCCCACACCTGCAAGTTCAGCTCACAGCCACCAGCATTACTGCTCCAGACCCTCTGCTGTCTCGGAGATGCAGCTTCACTGCCCCCAGCCCCAGGCTCTGCTGTCTGAACCCTTCTGCTCCCCTCTCCCTGCCACCCCCACCCTCACTAATTCCAGGAGTTTACTTTCAATAGCATTTCATTTGGGTTTACAAGAAGGTACCAGAAGCCCTTTGATCTCAATCAGGCATGTATGGTTTCGTTCCATGGTTTATGAAACAATTTTAGACTAATTATTTTTGACAACTTGCAAATGTTTGTAAAACTTCTTCAAGAAGGAAATGGCACAATTATGTCTTCCTCTGACAGACAGAAGAGGTGGTTTCCTTCGTGCCAAGTGGCTGGTATCTTTTCTTCTGGGAGAATTTTGAAGCCTTGATCTTCTAAGGTGCTCCAATTCCTGCTGAGAGAAAGAATTAATCAAACCATCCTCTGAGCCTTTGTGAGGTCCCTTTAATTAAGCAGGTGAACAGCCTCAGTGGACAGTGATGGGAACAGTTCACCTGGGTCTTCTGTCACGTGGGCCTGATGGTCCAGGTCAGTGCCAGCCTTCCTGCTAATCTGCCTGCCACTCTGCTCATGGCCTTTTACGATGTTCCCCTGTGCCTCTGCCCACAACTCTACAGCTGGCCTCAGCCATTGAAGAGACAGTTCATTAGCCACACCTTCAAGTTATCTCAAATCATGGCTATTTGCAATGAGCCAGAGCAATCCTGGGAGCCTGAAGAAGCCCCAAGAAGCCCCAAGATCCCAGAAATTATAAATTCAAAGCCACAGAATTCTACTGGGCACAGTAAGACCTGGACATATGGGCTTGGTATTACAGAAAGAAACTTGGGGCCATCCCTCCAAGGCCCAACTCACATTTAATACCCTTTTGATTATTTACCATTGTTAATTCAAGTACTTGTACGGCAGGCAGGTAGAAATATTGCAAAGCCAACCGGCCCTTAATCCCTAGCTAATCCCTGGTCAACTAACTATATCCTTCCTTTATTAAAAGATAAAAAAAAAAAAGGCATTCCAAATCTTTTGTTGAAAACAAATTGCCTACGTAAAGAAAAGACCTTTTTCTTCCCTTGAGACCCATCCGCTGACTTCTGCATTCTGGTCAAAGGAGAAGGATCACTCTGCTTCTCTCAAATGTTTCTAAGGCACCAACAAAGTTCTCATCATTTTCAACATAAATCCATTTTGTGATTTTTAAATGAAAAATTCCTTTTCACCCCTCTGACTCTTCTGATACCCTCAACGCTTCCCGTTAGGAGCCAGTCACAAACACGGTCACAGGAAGTGGAAATGTTGCCAAGCTGGTTTCTTTCTAAAAAGGTAATGAAGACAAATTTCAGATTTTTAGTAGAAATTTAGACAAATTTAGACAAATTTCAGATCGGTAGGAATGGAGGTGACAGGAGCGTCTAACATAACCCAGTCAAGGTGCCCACCTGGGCAGGCAGAGTCTCAGAGGGGGGTGGATTGAGAAGGAAAAGGAAGAGTTTAGTCTAAGGGATCTCACAGAATTTAAGACAACAAGGCGGCCAGCCTCCCCAACAAGCAGAACACAGAAGTCTCCTGGGGGCGTGGCTAGCCCTACCTGGTTACCCCAGACCCACCCTTCCCGGCCAGGCCCCCACCTGCACCCCTCATGGATCCAGAAATGTCCCCTCCCAGAAGCACTCACATGTGCACATTCACATAAGTACAAGTTACTCCCAGTTGTTCTGTTTACAAAGACCAGAAGTACCTTATGTGTCCATCAAGAGGGAATAGTTGGACAAACCATGGCACATCCATGCAATGGAATTCCTTGTAGCCAGGAAAAAAGATGGAGGGATCAGCAGGGAATGTTATCACGCAGAAAAAGTCACACCTGATGGTAAAGTGTGCTGCCATTTGTACATTAATCCAAGTCGTGCTGGGGGAGAGTCCGTTCACATCAGGTGGTGTCTGCACACTCTGGAAGGGTGCAGACGTCAGGATGGCAGGATTTTCAACGTGCACCTTTCTCTATACCTTGGCTGTGCAGCCAGGTGAGTGTCCTATCGAGCCAAAAATAAAGTGAGTATATGTAAAAAGGACACAAATTATAACATCAAAGATCATTGAAACGATCACTCCTATAAATGGAAACCTACCACCACATCCCGGAACCTGTGCGTAACCTTATAAATAGATCAAAGAAAAGCTATGAAGCCATAAAAAGACATGGAGGGGACTTGAATTCATCTTGCCAAGTGAAAGACACTAGTCTGAAAAGGCTACTACGGTCCAGGTCCAAATCCAGGATGTCCTGGGGAAAAAAAATATGGAGAGAGTGAAGAGATCTTTGTGTGGGTGGGGCAGGGAGAGTGCACTGCCTGGGCTCTGTGCTGCCAGCCACGGGGATGCAGGTCATCCTGCATTTGTCCAGACACAGATGGGCAACACCAGACTGGACCTGAGTGTTGCCTACAGACTTTGGGTGACAATGTGTCCGCGTGGGGTCAGCGTTACAACGCATGCACCATTCTGGTGGGGGGTGGTGAGAATTCAGGAGGCTGTGCACCTGTGTGGAAGGAGGGAAATGGGAAGTTTCTGTACCTTCCACTTAATTTTGCTGTACCTAAAAGTGCTCTAAAAAAATGAGCTACCACTAAATAGTGTTATTAACTTCTGGACGGTGTCACTGCAAAAGCTGCCACCCTGTTAGAAAGGAGCCTGAAAGACACTCGGGACGTGCAGCATCAGAGGACATGTCCTGTGTGAAGTCAACGGAGGCCAGGAAGGAACGGGGACAGGCAGGTTCTCCCACGGGGTTCTCACTTCAGGAAACGCATGGTCAGTCTCACAACCTCTTTCCTCTTCTCCCCACTGAGGTCAAGCTGCCTTCACGCACTGCAGCACCGACCTGGTCCTCGTGGCTGCTTTTATCAATGCAGCAGCAGCTGGACAGAGCTCTTGAGCGAGGCCACAAGCAGCTCTGTCAATGCACCGTGATCTATTACATGTGTCACCGTCAGCTCTTCACTCTGCTCTTCTCCAAGGTGAACAGAGGTTGTGTCAACACCGGTTTGTGGTGGTGTCTCAGAGAAGTGACAGGTAAATACTTTACTTGGGGGGCAGTTAACAGGCCATGTAATCAGATGTATCAATCTGATTTTCACAGTCAGTCACAGGACAAAGGTGATCAGGAGCACAGGCTGGACAAGGGATTAGAGCCCCAGACTCCTCTGGAGCCAGAGACTAGATTTCAACCATGGAGATCTTGGGCGACTCAGTGATTGCTGCTTGGGGGGCCAGGTGGGGAGGCCTACTGCAAGTGTCTTTCTGGCAGGTGACAGCAGAGGACACGTGGGTAGCAGTGCTCCCTGGCTTCCTTTGTTATTCGCTTCAAGTTACTCTTGACAAGCCCACCGATGAGCATGAATTTGGAGCTGTGCTTCCTACAAATGGAATATTAAACAGAGGTTTTACAGCAAGGCTGCCAGGCCGGGGGACACTTGAGAGAAACAGTTGAAGGATGAATTCTTCTGGAAGTTTGATCTAATTCACCCAGCAGGGCCGGGAAGGCAGGGCCCGTTGATCCTGTCCCTCTTCCACCTGCAGCCTGGCCGCTGCACGGACAGCAATGGCGGTGGGACCCAGGCCTACGTGAGGTCAGCACATGGTCTGGAGGGAGACAGATCCTGTTTCACAGCCACCTACCACAGCTGTGGGTGTCACTCAGGAAGGCACTGGACAACTTCCTAGCCCTGGATGAAGACCATAGGCTGATGCTTGCCAAAACTGTGCCTGGTGCTGTGGGCACCACAGGGGAGGGGGCAGAATAGCATTCACCATGGGAGGTGACACATACCCTAGCAGGGTATAGATTTTAATCATCACCAGCAGCAGCAGCAGTTCACAGCCCTCAGAACTTCTGTGCCAGCATCGTACCGAGAGCTGTGCTTGGATTCTCCCAGTCCACCCCCATCAAGCGGAGAGAACACTTGCTCAAGGTCATATAGCCCCAGCCCTTCCCTCACAGCTGAGCTGGAGTTTAAGCCCAAGTCCCAACCCCAATGCCTGGTTCTCTGACTACCGAGCTGTGACCACAGTGACCCAGAGAACTAGTGTTTCCACATAGGTAAAGGGTGTATTAGGATTTCAAATTGCCCGTAAGAAAAACTCAAGTGGGTTTTTGAAAACAGAATGGGAAAGGGAGGGATTATTGGCTTGTGCAAATGAGAAGTCCCTCCCAGCTGGGTCTGTATGCTCATGAGGTCCCTGGTCTTCCTGCCCCCTCTGCCACCTGGGGAGGCTTCGATCTCAGGCCCTCTCTGTTTACAGGGAGGTCCTGGCCTGCCCGCCCCCCAGAAGGAACCTGGGCCCAGCATTTCCAGTCTTATCTTCACTGAATCATCTTGGGTAAGGAGCCCAGCCTTACAGCCACCACTGAGACATGGATTTTAGAGTGAGTTTGCCTAAGGTGGATCATGTGTGCACCTATGGGCTGAGACTAGAGAAGGAATGTTTCCCTAAGATAAAACAGAAGCTTACAGTCCAGGTGGAACAGATGGATCCTAGGATGAAATAATACATGTCTGTTACAGAAGGTTTTTCCTAAGGGGAAGGTGTATTCCCCACCACCACCCCTAGTCTGTTTCCAGAAGGACTTGCAGCCGGCAGTGTCCTGTTGTCTTCACCTGCCCAGCCTGCCCTAGGGCCTGCAGGAAGGTGACTCCCAGGAAATACATGCCACTGGCAGCATTTTCCCACCTAGCCCAGACAACATTCTTGCACCCAGTTGCTGTGCTCTCCCTCCCGCCTTCTGAGCGTGCTGGTAGTCCTTCACACCTTAGGGCAATGTTTCCCAAACTGGATTGTCTAGGAACCCCACACACACCCACACACCACCTGCCCACATTGTTTTCTTAGTATGTGTCTTCAGATTATCTTAAAGACCCTGAATGATGAAACTTGCCAAATAGAAAGCAATGGTAAAAAAAAAAAAAAAAAAAAAAAAAAAACGTGCTATGAAAAAGAGAGCTTATCATTAAATTCTGCCTAGAAGCTGCAGCTGCCCAGAACTCTGGCAGCCTCTGCCCCATTAAGGTAACCAGCCCCAACCTGAGGGTCTCTGATGCCCCCGGACTGAGCAGCGCTGAGGAGGAACTGCTTCTGTGTGAGACGTTACCTGGGGCTGGGTCTCTGCACATCCTGCTGGTGGGAGGTGCTTGACACTCAGGAAGCCACTGTGCTGCAAAAGCCACCCTGGACCTCAACCCTGCTCCTGGAATAAGCATACTCCACAGGGGCATTCTGGTCCAGGGAAAAAAATTGCTGCCCCCTCCCCCCCACTCTCAGCATGCCTGCCTGCAGCTTCTGTAACACACAAAGCTGGGGTTGCTGCCCCACACACTCAGCATGCCTGACTGGCAGTCTCTATAACACACAAACCTTGGGTTGCTGCCCCCCGACACTCTTAGCATCCCTGCCTGGCAGCTTCTGTAACACACAAACTTTGCGACCCTTAATGTACACTTTCCTGATTCCCCACAAATCCTGACAGTGCCAGCCAGGAGCATCTGTGAATTAGAGACTCAAGGTGGAAAGTTCTCCTGGGCATTGGGGCCGTGATGCCCTGCAGCTCCTGGACCACTGTTAATGGCAGAGTGTGGAGACACTCGAGGAGCCCCACCCTCCTGGTGCTGGAGTCAGCACCCCACCCATGAGGCAGACTGTGTCCCACAAGGAAGCCAGTGTAAGAGAGAAAGGTCTGGAAAATGATCCACACTAAAAACTTCCCCAGACCCTGTCTTTAGAGACTGGGAAGAACAGACCTTGCTTTCTCCTTCTCTGTCCTATGTCCCTGCATGTTGACGCTGAGCATGGACAGGTCTCCCGTTAAAAACTGAATCAGGTTCCAGTTCCAGGCAAGATGCAGGGAGCACGTTGCGCTCTGTCTCTGCCACTAAAGGCAGCAACAGAACATAAAGTACAGCATGGAGCAGCCCTTTGAGGATCTGGAAAGTGTGTGGTAACAGGCAAATCCAGAAGAGCAGAATGCAAAGTACCACAGAACTGTTGGCCTGTTTCCTTTCCCCCAGAGCCCCTGAACTTGCCATCAGCAGAACCTGAGTCCTGGAAGCAGCATTAGGCTGTGGAGTCGGGAGAACCCCTGAAGTCTGGCTTAGACAGAGAAGGTGAACTCCTCAGGCTCTGAGACAGTGCAGAATCCCCCCTCAGAGCCCCCAGGCAATAGTATTGGGTAGCAGTAGAGGCCCCACAAAGGCCAGAATTGAGGCAGATGGTAGAGCTGTAGTCTCACGAGGGTGAGGTGAATCCCTTTTGCTGTTCTTCCTCTGTCCTCTAGCCCCTTGGACCTAGGTTGGGCAAATCCAGAAGCATGTTGCAAAAGATAAAAACCTACAGATTTAAGCTTAGCGTATGTCAAATGGGATAAACGCAAAGACTTCTGCACTCAGACACCTTGCAACAAACCAACGAAAGTAAGTTTTGCAACACAGCCAGGAGACAACAGAAAATACTCTGTTCAACCTGTAGGGGGAGCAGTGCTGTTGGTAAAGGGCAGAAAGGGAACGGTGACATCAGAATTCTATTCCCAGAGAATGTATAACTCAGGAATGAAGACAAAATCAAGTTGTTTTCAGATGAAGTAAAACAGAATTTATTACCAGCAGATCTGCTCTTCCATACATGCCAAAAGAATTTAAGGAGAACTGAACAATCAGGAATGAAGGGAGAGCAACAGAAATGGTAATTAAGGCAAAAGACTGTTCCAAGGTTTTAAAAAATATGTTGGGTGCTGGAAAATAGCAATTGTTTCTGATGGGTTTTCAGTATGTGTAGTTATAATACATAGGACAAGTATATTGTAAGGGGAGGGTAAGTGGGACTGTAACATTGCCTATATTTCTGAATACATCACTTAAACAATGGTTCAAAAAAACTTTTAGTGAATAACTTCTACTGCCAGCACATTGGGTACTTCCCCATGTTGGGTGCTATGGGACTTCGATGAGCAGAACAGGCTCAGTCTAGGAAGGCTCTAAGAACTGTGACTGATGGCCAGATCCTGAGGGACAAACCCAGGGGCCTTCTGGAGCTTGGAGACCAGCTTTGCTTCCCCTAAAACATTGTCCCCTAAAGTAAAACAGGAGAGCCCGGAGAGTCACAGTAGTGCAGGTGGCTGGAGGCCTTTTCATATGTTTAATCATGTTGGTTTTGCAAATTGCATTTTATTTCTGTAGACTATTGACCAAAGAGCCTCCCCATCTCACACACAGATTTATGAGAATATATACAAATACAAGAGGAGGAGAGAGAACCCAAGAACACATGCGCATATCGGCCATCACTTAACTCCCATAAGCCGGTACCGCGAGCCTGCCCAGCTGATCCTCAGGAGTCCAGGGACCAGAGTGCAACCCTCGCAGACGCAGCCACAGCCTCCGCCTCTCCCCCTCAGGAATTTTCTCCTCGCTGAGCTAGCAGCAGAAGCAGCAGCAGCAAATCTGATTTGTGATCTGTCCCTTTGCTCTGTCCCATAATATACGATACAGAGGGCTGGGCTATTCCCAGCCTCCCAAGTAAGCGGCTACCCAAGGCTGTAATTTCACTTTATCTCTCTCCCATTAAAAGGCAATTGAAAGTGAACTGAGGAGAATGAGGGCTGCCTACAACTTCTGGAACTCTAGAGCTGCAAGCGCGGAGGGGCTGCTGATGGACGCAAGACGCCTGATGCTAACAGAATGAAAGGAAGGCAGGCACCTGTAGGACGGCAAACTCGTGACAGCTACTGCTGTTTATGGCACGTTCGTGGGTGTCTGGCTCTATGCTCGGGGCCACGGATTTAAGACTGCTGATCCCATGAGGCCAGTTCCAGAAGATTCTGAGGTTTAGTGAGAGCTTGACTGATCAGTCAGGGAACAAGAGATGCACCTGGCTCTGCCAGACCCCAAGTGTGTTCTCAGAGCTGCTGTGCTCCCACCTTCAGGGTCCCACCCTTGGATTTCCCTTTTAAAATAGCATAAGGCCCAGCTGAAATCCCTCTTCAATGCATGTTTAGTGCCTAATGACCCAAGGTTCCAATGCAGCCCCCGCATCCCACATGCTCTCAAGACTCTGGCCTGTCTTCCAAGTTAGCTCCCGAGCAGTTCAATGCTCCCCTCCCAAAGTGATTCCCAGGTCACCATGAGATGGAAGGTTTAGAGGCTGGGGAGCTCCCGCAGGCATGCACAGATTTGGGGCAGTGGTCATTAAAACAGGTGGCTTGGGGTCTGTGATGAGGACTCAGCAAATGTTAGAATTGCTAACAGATGAACTCATGGTCCCATCAGAAGCAGAGGAGAACGTTCTAAAGTCAGAAAATCCCCTCAATAAGCCAATTAAAGCAGTGGCTCTGGCGCCAGGGTTGATACATGGGTCCCCCCACCTAGCACTCTGTGACCTTGAGTGACTTACCCATCTCAGGGTCTCTAATCTGCAGGTGCAGTACCAGGTCAGCCCCGTACCTGGGTTGGGGAGCGAGCACAGGAGGAGCAGGTGGGGCTTTGCAGCGCAGGGGGGTTGCAAGAACATTACACCTTGTAACCAGGAGGCAGGTACCTCCGCTTCTTCTGAGCCTGGTTTGGGTCAGAAGTGTGAGGCAGATCAAGTCCAGTCTCCCTTTTGCACTTTCTCACCCTGTTCTGAAATCCCAGATGTGTGACAGTCTTGTCCTTGAGGACAGCAGCCCTGAGTCCCTTCGCTGTAGGATGTGTGTGGCTAAACGCACCGGAGCCCCAAAGATGTCCCCTCAGAATCTGAGAAGTACCATGTAGGGAACCATGGAGCACCTCACCTCTGAGTGGGGTGAACACGAGGGGCCTTCTGCTGGGCCTTTCCTGCTGTACCGGGCAGACCCGCACTTCATAGGTGAGGGAGGGAACTGGCGTCCATAGAGGGAAGCACCTCAGGCTCAGTGAGCCAGTAGATGGCACATGTGTATACAGGGCCAACCTTGCCTGATGCCTGGTCATGCCCTCCCCACCGCGCCCCACTGCCCAGGTGGCCCCCACTAACAGCCGTATCTTTTAAGACTACTCATGGCAAGTGATGGAGCCCAAGGCCAACCACAGCACAGGGGAGGGTCCACACAGGTAGTGGCTTATATATGAGCAAGGTACAAGGGGAGATGTCCTCAGGGATGAGAACTAATCTCACAGGTCCTGCTTAACCTCACTCTAAGGGTGCCAACTGAATCAGTCCTGAGGCCATGAGGGGTGTGGCTCTTTGATGGATGGGCTTGGCTCTTGGGCTGACCCCAGGGCCAGTCAGTCCAGGTTGGAGCCTTCCAGGCAACAGGACCAGGTTGGGTCATCCTTGCCTTCCCACCCAGAGTTGGCTCAGTTGGAGTTCCCTGCTCTTCCCTGGCCTTACCAGCGACCTCTACAACCATTGAAGAGATGGGAGGTGGTGGCAGAGTATGCCAAGGCCATCCTGCCAGATGTGGACTCTCACACGGGACACACCAGCTTCCCCTCCTGCCCCCAGTGTGCCTCATCTTCCCAGAGCAGACTCAGCACACACAGGGCTTCCCAAGGTCAGGTCCCCAGAGGTGTGGCCGCACCTCTCCCTGGCCCCCTGAGCTCCCACTGTCCCCTGCACGCTCACATCAAACAAGCAGGGAGTTGTGACTGCTGCCCTGTGGGCCTCCCAGCTGGCTGCACCCCTAAAGTCTTATACCCTCCCTAGTCCTAGCTGCCAAGAGCTCAGGGCTCCGGGGGCCCCGGGAGCTGAGAAGAAACAGACTCAGCCGCTCAGAGCTCTGGGGCCTGACTGCCTGGGTTCAAGTCTCAACTATCTAATCAAGGAAACGTAAACAAGGCACTAAACAGGCCTCAGCTTCTCCAGGAGTGAAATGGGCACAGATGCTCCAGCTGCAGTGTTGCGAGGGCTGAGATAACGTGCTTAGCTTGGTGCCCAGGCAGAGGATGTCTGCAACAGAGATCATCTGTGTGGACAGGCTTGTTAGGGGGGAATACAGTGACCTAGGACCTTCCTGAAGTGTAGACGTGCCCAGATTTAATCAATATCATCATAAAAGGCCATTAAATAAACCAATACTAACTGACCAGGTGTACGCCCTGCCTCTACCTACACACTAGGTTACAGAAGTGACATCGGGACAACAGAAGTGACAGCCCAGCATCTCCCCGTCATGACTGCTCCAATTTGATGACTTAGAACAAGCCTTTGAGGGAGGGGTTTCTATGGAAATACAGCATTACTACCTCCAATTACCTATGTAAGCTGCATGTTCTAATTAAATTTTCCTGGAGACATGTCTGCTTAGCCCACTGCTGTTAGGCATTAAAGCCACATATGGCTAAAGGGGTTTTTCCTCTCCTGCCTCTCCGCCTCCTGCTCCTCCATCCCTGGCTGGCTGTAGCCTCCCAGGCCCCTGATGATGGGGCCCCATTGAGAAAATGCACCGCCATGGAGGCTCCCCGCAGGGACAGAGGAGGAAGGACCCCGAGGAGAAGCCAGTGTGCCTGAGCTGCTTCCTCGTCAGCACATCAGCCACAGCAAGAGGGCAAGGCTCCCTGGGGCTGCCCCTCTGCTCAGCTCTAGGCCCTGCCCACCCAGCAGGGTTCAAGGCTGCGGGTCAGAGCCCAAGACACAAACATACAGAGTATGCCCACTGAGCCCCAGACTCGCAGTTGTGCCCTGGATCAGGGAAAGGGGATGGAGTCAGGTCCAGGGCTTTGGTCCAGATCAAAGGGGACCAAGGGTCCCCTGCCCAGTGACACCACCCTGCCGGACACTGACCATACCCACACTGTGTGGTCACTGCCCAAGACATTCACAAGGGTGTGCTGTCCCTAAGCACAGCCCAGGTCTGAGGTGTGCTGACAACAGCTGGATGAATTCCTGTTCATGGCTCTGGGAAGACAGGCGGGCCACAGCCTGCATTTTCTTCCCGTAGAATTTCATCTGCAAATAACCCCCTGCTTGTTTGAGGATCAGTAAACTCAGACCCTCATTGCTGCTCTCCAGGCCACAGGCAAGGGTGCCCGTCCCCAGCACCTCCCTCCACAGGCTACAGTGACACATTGCAACTGGACACTGCCCCACACTGTCCAGTAGACACATCACATCCAGACACTGCCCCAGCCCGTTCCCTCCTCCCCAGGAGAGGACACCTACTTCCCCTTATGTGGCTGGTTGAGACTCCAGCAGATGTCCACAGAGGCTCCCCCAAGGTGCCAAAATCCTTGGTTTTCCAAACAACAAATCACTAAACTCTTTGACAGTTTCAAAATGAAAGTTTGTCTGCCTTCCTGGAGTGGGAGGGGGGGAACCACCAAGAGTCAGGGTTCTCCCCAGCACACCGTCTGCCCACCCCTCACACGGGGCAGACCCCCAGCACGGTCACTGCACCCCACTTTTCTCTTGGAAATGCTCACCTCCCACACAGAGGCTGTGTCGCCTGCCCGACTGGATCTGAATCACTGTAGCCCACAGTGGCTCCCGCAGCTGCACCCTGAGGGAAAATCTTTAATTTTGTGCTCCTTTCATCAGGAGACACCTATGTTCCTCCCCAACCCCCGTGTGCTGGGGACACACCAGTGGACAGACCCAGTTCTTGTCCATGTGACACTGCGGACATCACAGGTGCAGTGACAGTGAATTCCAGGCCACAGGGGAAGGGGCAGGGGGCTGGGAGACCACAGCGCTGTGATGAGAATAGACCAGGAAACAGAGATGCTCGCACCCGGATCCTGGTGCTTCTTAGTTCATCTCCTCCGGGAGTTTGCTCACCTCTCAGTGCCTCAGTTTTCCCGTCTGCACACTATAAACACACTACCTATGTCCTGGGCTATGGCGAGGATTCAATAGGTTAATCCAGGCACGGTGCTCTGTAAGTTCCTGGCACGAAGCAAAGGCTACATAAATGTTTGGTTATACTGTTGTCTGGGGAAGTCCTCGCTGACGAACTGAGCAGCTGTCCCTAAGCACAGCCCAGGTATGAGGTGTGCTGACAAGAACAACTGGATGAATTCCTGTTCAAGGCGCTGGGAAGACAGGCGGGCCACAGCCTGCATTTTCTTCCCATCAAATTTCATCTGCAAATAACCCCCTGCTTGTCTGAAGGTCAGTAAATTCAGGAAGTAAAATCTGGAAGACGAGAGGTTGTCTGGACAAGGAGCAGCAGGTGCCACACCTGGCTGTGGGGGGCATGAAAGGTGGAGAGGCTGGAGACAGAGAGGGAAGGAGCAGGAACACAGGGAGGGAGAAGTTGCTTAGGATCCGGCCACAAAGGGCCTTAGGCCACGTGAAGACCTTGAACTTTGACCTCGGGAGCCATGGAGCTGTTAAGCAGGAGTTGACTAGATGTCATTCTGGCTACTTCATGGATCGAAGGGGAGTGAAGGTGGAGAGACAAGGTAGGAGGTTGCCGCTGTCGCTGCTGCAGATGTGAGATAGGAGATTGGTGTGGGCCAAGGAGGTGATGGTAGAGCTGGGGAGACTTGGGCAGATTCCCAAGGGCAAGAAAATGGAAGAGGCTGGACTGGAACGATGTGGTACGTGGGCGAAAGAATGGAAATTGAAGGTGATGCCGCAGCCCTGCACCCTCTCGGGAGACGGGGTGGGCGATGCCAAGGCCCTGCGCCCTCTCGGGAGACTGGGTAGGTGGTGCTGCCCCCTCATCCAGGTTGGCTTTTGAAGGTGATGCTGTCTGTCCTGGTCTGGTTATTTGGCGTCCAAGGGAAGAGACGGATCAGGTAGCTGGACATGGGGATTCTGACTTTGAGAATCATTTATCATCCTGCATGAGGGGCTGAATTCCACAGAGGGAAGGCCCCCTCACTGGGTGTGTGGCATCAGCTCTGCTGTACCGGACACATGAGGGGGACCCCAGGATTTTAGGGATGAGTAAAGGCCAGTCCTGCCTTGGAGGGGGCATCACTCTCGTTGACCCTGCCGTCACTCTCAGTCTGCCTCTATGGTGCAAGTGTATCTGTTCACCAGAAAAAGAACTGTAGTTCAAGCCCTGTAAGTTTGCCAGTAGAATGCTAAAAAGCTCTTGCGACTTGCTTATTGTGACAGACAGATTCCATTAAAGTATCCACAACCCTGAAGCTCCGTTTCTCCCCCATTGCCTCCCCCCAAGAAGTAAAAGAGGATGATTATTAAAAATTACAAGTGCCACCTTCCACACTCCATCTCCCAAACTTCATTTCACAATGGCTGCTGACATCAATAATGTCAGACAGGATAATCAAGTTTGCATAATGTAACAGTTCTCCCAGGGTCCCTCTGCACAAACACCCCTCCCAGCACCAGGGCTGGGAAACAGGCAGAGCTCAGATGAGGAGGAAAGGCCCTTAGTCTGTAAAACACAGGAGCCGCTTAGCACAGCTCCTGTTCAGGATTTCACAAGAGTTAGCCTCAGAACAGCTGACTTCAGTCCCAATTTGACCCCTTATTATGGGAGGACGACAGGCAAGTCATTTAATTATTAGCAGAGGGACAATGGGAAAATCATTTAATCATCTGGGGCCTCAATTTTCTCTGCCTTAAAGTGGAGAGAACTCTCGAGTATTCTGAGGAATCTTGATATCGAAGGTCACGTACATACGATAGAGAATTTAATATGGAGATATTCAGTAGGTACTTTGTCCATTTATTAACATGTGTCACCCATGGTTTCTTTGGAAAATTACTAATATTTAGTAAAACAGAACAAGATAGATTTCTGGACTCTGGTATGACTTAACATGGACTCTAGGTGTTACATACTCAAAAAACAATAACACGCTTGGGCAAGTCAGGCTAAAATGAACAATAAAACAATTTCTTGCTGCCTTAGTAATTTTACCTGTTAAATGTAATTATTTGCAATTGATTGCAGATAGGTTGGACTCTCTGCTATTTACATCTAGTTTAAAATGTGGAGCCTAAAATGGCATTAAATGATGAGATTGAAGGCGTAAGTCAGAAGATCTGCACAAGCCGTGTTGCCCAGCCAGGCCTTGACCTGTTTGGTGCCTCCCTCCAGCTGTCCTTAGGTAATTCCTGTCAGCCCCAGGGGTCTTCTTACAAGTCACCCCACACCTGACCATGTCTGCTGGATCCCTGCTGCCCAGCACAAGGTATGGCTCAGAGGAACGCATGTAAGTATTCTTAGAGTTTAATGAACTCTTCTTAGAGTTTAATGAAATTAAGTGACGGATGCAATAATACAGCTTAACATTGAATGAATGGCTAAAGCTGATCCTTCATGACAGAGGACCCGGAACCCTACTCTAATAGCAAGCAGGAAAGGCAATATTGAAGGGTATATAAATTATAAAAATCCCACATCTTTCTCAGAGGGCTTGGGAGAGACTCTGAACTACAAGCTACCGCCCACCCCCATAACAAAACATACGGCCATTCCCCAGAGAACATCAAAGTACCTTTGCAAGGTGTTCTAATGCACACCAGCACCTGGCATGGCCTAGTCTTTCATGGAGTAATATTCAAAAACATACATTCCAAAAAGCCTCAAAGTGGTTAGAAATGACATATAAGCTTTTCTTGCTCCCTCCACAAGCATTAATGAGAACCCTCTTGAAAACCCAAAGCATCACTTCTCCGAATTCCCCTCCCATCCTTGGGATGTGTCACCTGCCACACTCACAAATCATCCTGCTGACACCTGGGGTGCCCCCTCCTCCTCCACACCCCCTCCTGTGTTCACTATCCAACCACTGCAACCCCTCCAAGCTTCCATCGTCACCTGTGCCCCAAATGCCACAGAACAAGAAGCTGGTGTCCCCTCAGCAGCTCTCCAGGAGGTCGTGACTTTTTATCTGTGCATCTCAAGGAGGGAGCAAACTGGAGCTGGCAAAAGTCAGGTCACCTCGGTGGTAGAAGGTCAGGGAAGGGGGCTCAACCCTCAAGCCGTTGTTTCTCCCCGGCATCCCTATTGCTGTCCCCATCATCTCTGGGGTTCCCTGCCAACCCTGGGAGGTGATTCTCTCTCTGCCACCACTTTTAATATTTTTTTCCAGATGAGGAAACTGAGGCTCAGAAGTGGCCAGAAGTCACATACAGCAAGTGGGGGACAGAGGTGAGGTGAGACAGCACCACCTCTGCCCCCGAGCTCACAAATGCCAGCTCTCCGTAATTACTCGTCCTTCAGTAACCTGAGGCCACCACAATCACCCCCACAATTCAAAAGAACAAATGGGTTTAGAAAGGTAACTTGTCCAAGGCCTCACAACCAAGAATCAGTAAACCCTGCGTTCAACACCAGGCTGAGTAACCGAGATCCCTGTAATTACCCACTAGGGCTCCTGCCCCTTCTGTTTGGTGGCGATAAAAGATCAAAAACCCTAATTAGGTTGTTTCTTTTTTGGGCAGAGAACTTACCTGTGAAATATTAATGAAGCCAAAGTGTCCTTTGTAACCCTTCCAGCTCCTCCTTGCTGCACTCCTCCGTGCACGTTCCACCCACCCCCATGCTTTGGAGGCCAGACCTCTCGGTGAAGGGCATCCTGCAGAGGACTGTCTAGGCAGGACCCTGTGCCCCAGGGGGAAGCTGGGGACCTGGACTGTTCCCAAGGCCTTTGATTCACTTATACAGCCTCAAATGTGTTTTCTAAGCCTTTGGGGAATTTTTGTTTTATGATTAAGGAAGAAACTCAAGCAAGATTAATTTCCCCTTGACCTCAAAGTACCAGAAAAATTTAATGAGCTTGGCCTTTGGGTCAGGCAAACATGGATTAAATTTCCTGCTCCTTCCCTCACACCCCTGGGCAGCTAGCTGCCTGACCCCAGCAGTGAAATGAAGAAGCAGGAGGCATGTGAAAGCCGGGCGGTAGGAGGGTTGGGGAGCCTCCCAGCGCTGCACACAGGAACCAGACCCACACCTGTGCCCATCCCCATCTCTGGTCCCTCCTGCCACCCCTCGTCCCCACCATCGTACCTGCCGTCACTCTGAAGTATCAAGTCTTTCTTTCCAATCAAAAGGGTAGAATTCTCACTTCCGAAGTCTGCTGGTGTGTACCCTTGACTTCTGATGGGGCCACTTTTAACTGCTCCAAACGAATAGCTTTTCTACACATTTGTCTAAAAGGCCCCTCCTTTCTCTGTGGCTAAGGAAGAAGCTAATTTCATCACATCAACAACAGAAGCTTACAGGGCTGAGCAGTACAGTCTAATGTGCCGTTATCCCTTTGAGCCGTCTGCATTAATGAGCGGGCCGTGTGTGTAGCTGCCGTCTGAGCCAGTTGTTGGCACCGTCAGGTCAGCCTTTCCTGTTCTTGATTTTACAGATTGAACATAGATGTCCCCAAACGCAGATAGACACCTACAGGCATGATAAGCAAATTGGGACAGATGAGTTAACCTGATCTAGTGACAATTCCAGGGAAATTCAGAGCTATACAGTGCAGCTTCCTAGTCAAGCAGCCCTCACCCGCCCAGCCTCGGAGCAGGGAGACCCGGTTCCTGTGCTGACAGCCTGGGCTTCTACATATTTTTATCTTGTCATGTGAATAGCTCAAGACAGATAAACCAATAAAAACAAAATATTGGCATTCCAGCCAACAGAATGCATTGGCCAAGGTCCAACACCTGCTTTAAAGGGAGCTGAGGGCCCCAGTGTTTCCAAGAGAGATTGGGGGGAGCACTGGGATGTTCAAGGAAGGGCTGTGTCCCAGATGCCAGGGCCTCTGCCTGGGAGGAGCTGCCCCAGAGGCTCAGGAGAGAGATTGTGAACCTATACCCTTCTCTGCTGACCTTCAAGTCAAGAACAGAGCCATGCCTGGGGCTGGGTGGACAAGGTCTTGGGAAAGCTCCACCCCCACCTGGGGGAGCACCCCCTCTTCCGGTCCTGTGCTAACAGATGACCATCTTCCCCTTGTCTCTGAAGGGTCCACCTGGTGGCAATTTTGACTTCCAGGGAACATTTGACCTTGTTCTGGGGACATTTTTGTTGTAATATATGGGGAGGGCCACTAATGGCATCTCATGGGCAGAGGCTAGGGCTGCTGCTCAGCTCTCCACAGTGGACAGGACAGCCCCACGACAGTAGACAAGACAGCCCCACTCCTGCATGAAATGGCAGCAGGGCCGAGTTGGCGAGACCCTGAGCAGAGTGTCAGCAGAAATTCCTGGCCACTGGCTGCTGGGGACTGAGCCAGGAAGCATGTGTACCCCAGTCCCTGCCACCTCCCAGAGGCAGTGACAAAGAGAGGGGCAGGAAGGCGGGGGCAGCAGCCAGTGGACAGAACAGGGAGACAAGCAGGACAGCCAGGTCCTCCTGCTCCCAGAAGCAGAGCCTGACACCACACGGCCAGCAGCAAGGACACGGCAGAAGCAGGCTGGTCACTGTGCTGGAACAAGACGTCCTGCTAGACACCAGGCAAGGGTGGTCACATCCTCTGTTTCTGTGTGTTGTCGTTCATCTGAAATGTGTGAGATGGGGCAGGAGCAATGAAAACCAAGGTGGGCTGGCAGCAACAGAACTGATCCACCTTGTTCCAGCACAGGCCAGTAGGGGAAGGTCAGGTCATTGCACCAAACAAGCAGAAGTGTCTCTGCCCAGCTCAGCCGCCAAGCAGGCGTCAGTCCTGCCACCTGGGCCCTCACCATGTAAAGCACAGCCTCAGCCTCAGGCACAGGAGCTGCAGAGGCGTTTGTGTCAGAAGCACCTTTACGAGCAGCTTCATTGATCCAGTCATGGCTGTGCGGCCTGAGCCCCTGCCCAGGACACAGCCTTCTGTGAGTGCCCTGGGACAGGCTGCAAAGGGAGGGACCATCTAGCAAGGGTGGCCCAGGAACTGGCTGCCATCTGAGCATCTTGCCTTAAATTCAAGAACGTTTTCACCCTTCCCTGCATATAACCGCATTTGTCTCAGCAGTTTCCCAAAGCAGACATTTGCCCACCATGGAGCAAGCCGGGGCCCGCACCCCAGGAAGACAGTGCCCTGGGGATGCCAGGCTTTCCTGTGACTGGATGGCCTCTGGTCTCAGCCTGGCACCCGCTGGGGCCAGCACCCCAGGCTGGAGCAGCTGTGCCCTATGGCTAGCCTAACCTGAGTCACGGTGGGAAGGACCACATAGGACCAATTTGCTTTGTCCGGACAAGACCAAGCTGAGCTGCACACCTCCAGCCCTAAGTGACAGTAACAATAATTAACAACCTGGGCCACTTAAATACAACAGAGCATCTTACATGGCTTCTTATTTGATACCCCTAGGATGGAGGCTAAGTACTATTATGCCCATCTTACAGATGAGGAAAGTGAGGCTTGGGGAAGTTAAGGGCTTTCACTGGAGTCATAGCACAGCCACCAGCTGAGCCCAGGCAGTCCCCAGTCCAGTGACCACTGCCACATGAGGCCTCACAGAGCTCTGCGCTCTAATAGGGAAGATGGCACGTGAATCCCCTTCCCTTGTCACTCAGTGAGTACCGTTCATGCAGACACATGTGCTAGGAAACAGAGACAGGCCATCTGTGCATGCAGGATGTGTTCTGTGTAGGCTGAAGGAAGATTCCCATGGCAAATGCCACTGGAGGGAAGAAGAGGTGAGACCCAGGGTCAGAGCCACCAGGAAGCTTCAGGCAAGGTGGAGTCATGAGGCGTAACAGAGGGTGATATGCCAGTCGCAGAGGAGTGTGTTAGACCCGCAGTTCTGAGAGTGAGGCTGCCCCGCAGGGTCAGCATGGCCTGGGAGCTCACCTGGGAGCCTGGAGCTGCAGGTAGACATTGTAGCAAGTCCTTCAGGGGCCACTGATGCCAGCTCAAGCTTTAGAACCTCTATCTGGGCAATAAATAAGAAGATAGACCCAGAGAGGAGAAAGTTTGGCACGTCTGAGATTAGGCAGGAGCTCACCTCACAGATGCTGTTGGTCGCCGTCTTGGTGTTTAGAACAGTAACCAGCAGCACATCCAGTCGGCAGGGCAGGCCTGAAGCACAGCCCAGGAATCAGCATCAAAGCACACCCAGCGGTCCCACCAAGCACGAGGGCCTATGCCCCAACTCCTCAATGAGGCGCCGTTCCCACCTCAGCCTGGGCGCAGCCGGAAGGCAAGGAGGTCACCCCATGAGTAGTGGCTTCGTTCAACCCCAATGCAGGGGGAGCCCAGGATTTGGAGAGGATGAGCATAGGGAAGTGCTGATGAAGGTAACTTCGCACAGCGTCTACTGAACACCTACTCAGTGCCGGGCTGAGTGATTTGACTCCAAATCCCCAGGAACGATTACCAATATCCAGCCTCTACTCCATCTCTCCAATTTTAGAGAATAAACAGAATTGATAGGCACAGCAAGGCGGCTTTGAAAGACTTAACTAGTCCTTAGTCAAGAAACCAGGTAGAAGTTAAAAAAGGCTACAGAGGACATGGCGAGGCCAGGGATGAAGAGGGCTGAATGTAGCAGATACCCAGGCTGCTACACATGGGCTTTTTGTATTTGCCGCCGACCTTTGTTTAATGAGTAAAATGCTGCCAAGACCTTTGAGGCTGTTTCCCTTTTCCCATTCTCCTCCTCTCCCACCCTCCACGGTAGAAACCCAGATTCTTAAGGTGACAAATATCCCTCCTTGCTATGAGTCAGGAGGGTGTGCGCCTATATTGCTGACACTTTAACTCATAAGATCACGTATGGATGCTGTTCCCAGCTTTTATACAAATTGCACCATGATAAACACGTTCTTTTTCACCTTCTTCTCACCACCCTCCCCGTATTGCACTGAGAATTTTCCCATCCACATGGGTGGATCTAATTCACCATTTCATCTGCCTCAGAGTAGACCACTGCAGCAATCACCTTAACCCCTGAAGAACCCATCATTTCCAGTGTGTTACCCAAGGCAAACACCATAGTGACAATCCGACACCTCCATCCCTTGTGTCTAAGAGTTTCTCTCGGTATGGACACAGCAGCAGAGCTGCAGGGTCACAGGAAACATGACCTCAATAGATATTAACAAATGACTTTGCAAAGTGGCTAAAGGGATTTACACTCCCAGAAGGGGTACGCATGAAGCCCACTAGCGTCTTCCAGGAACTGGTTAGTCCTACACTATTTAAGTAATTCCAGTGCATTGACAGTCAAAAAAGTCACTGAATTTTTTTTTTTTTTTTTAAACCAGGGCCCGACATACATGTCCAAAGAGTTAATACAGAAAGCAAACATACGCCCTGGTGATCAGTACCTGATCTGCATGGTCCCAGGGCTGCACACTTGGAAACTTTTCAGAACATCTTCACAATATTAACAGGGCAGAGGAAAAGCAGCACATGGTCATTTACCATAAAAACATTTGATAAAATTTAACATCCCCTTCTAATACCTGACATGGAAATGATTGACACTTCCATGTACAATTTTTTCAAATACACATTTCAATTCAAACATTACCATCATAATTAACTGTAAAAATACCAGAAGCGTCTCATTGGAGTCACAAGGAAAGTTTTCAATGTCCTTTTATCAAAGTGCTGAACAAAACAGACAAGGCTATAGAAACAGTCATGAACATTGGGAAAGGCTAAACAATTTATAGCTAAGAAGCTTGTATTCCTGGAAAACCCAAATAGAAAATCAAAAATAAAAATAGGATAAGTTGCAAATAATAAATGACTATCTCATATGTAAGTTACAAGTTAAAAGTATACAATTTAGAAGATAATTTTCCCTAAGATACCTAAAAATAAATTTAACAATACATGTGACATTTACAAAGCCAAAAATAAGCCTGAGTAAATATTTTAAAAGTCGTTGGGACTGCAAGCTAGTACAAGTCTCTATGAAAATAAGTTCGGCGATTCCCTGAGGAATTTAAAGTAGATCTACCATTTGACCCTGCCCTCCAACTATTAGGTATCTATCCCAAAGAGAAAAGATTTTACCACAAGGATTTTTGCACTGGAATATTTATAGCAGCTCAGTGCACAATTGAAAAGATGTGTAAAAAACCCAAGTGCCCGTCAACACATGAATGGATTAATCAACTGTAGTCTGTTCATACCATAGAATACTATTCAGCCACAAAAGGATGGAGATGTTGCATCTTTCCTATCAACCTGGACAGACTTGGAGATTCTCCTCCCAAGTATCACAGGCAACCATCACAAGTGCTGAGTGGTAAATTGAAACTGGTGGGTTAATAACTACAGGATCACCCAAGAAAAAAAGCTGGATTCAAGTGGCAGAGAGAAAGGGGTTCAGTGAGCTTCCACCCAGTGGGTGCAACGCACAGGTACATGGCTCACTTCCCAGGATTAGAACTCAACTACAAATCAGACTTTAACCTAACAAATGCAAGTTAGGTAACCTAATTGGAGGTACTCTTATATTTATCTGAAATTTTAAAGAGTCTAATAAATGGAAATTCATGCTTTTTCATCAGAAAGAAAATACAATAAAGATACATTTTTCCTAAATTAGTCTATAAATTCAATACATTAATGTGGGATATATTTTACCTTGAATAAAAATGATTCCAAAATTTGTCTGGAAGAATAAACATCTATAACAGCCAGAAAAATTCTTGAAAAGAGTGGTATTGAGGAACTTGTCTTGCTAACTATTAAAAATGTATTAGATGGTGACAGTTCAGGAAAGCAGTGTGGTTTGAAAAAGGAATCAAACATAGCTCAAAGGAACAGAAATTGAGATTGCAGTCACAGTTCCAGGTATATAGATACTTTAGCACCAAATATAGTGGTCATTTCTAATACTTGACACATACACAGAAACGGGGCAGCTGAATAGCCACTTGGAAAATATAAAAATGAAGCAAATCTGCCTGTCACTATATGAGCTCCTCAAAGAACAAAGGTTTGCATGGGAAACTAGGAATTGCTAAGAAAAAATATGGGAGAATATTTATATAATCATCCTGTGGGGTTGGTTGGCCTCTCTAAACATATAAGCCTAAGAAAACATGGCATAAGACATAAATTAAACAACCTAAAAATGTACAATCTCTGAATGGCCTTGACCATCATAGAAAAACAAAGATAATTTCATTATTTTTCAAGACAATGTCTGTCACCCAGGGTGGAGTGCCATGGCCTCAGTCTAGCTCTCAGCAACCTCACGTGATCTTCGTTCCTCAGCCTCCCCAAGAACTAAGATTACAGGCAGGAGCTGCCACACCTGGCCAACAATTTCATAATTCTCATCACAAAGGTCTAACATCCACAACATACAAAGAACTCTTATAAGCCAAAAAGTATCAATAGAAAAATTGACAAAAGATAGGAACAAAACAAATGCAAAAGGTTAATGGGCACGGTCAAGTCCGTTATCGATCAAAAATACATAAAAATGAATTATTATTTTCACCTTTCACATTGGCCAAGATTTTGAATGTTGTTGAAAAGCAGTCATGCCAAACATTTAGGAAAACAGTATTTCCATGAAGTCTTGAAGAGAATAAAATTTGGAAGGCAATTATCATTATGGTGTCAAAATGTAAAATGCTCATACCTTTGGACCCAAGAATTCCATTTCTAGGAATTTATCCTAGGACCTTCCAGATGAGTCCTGGGTGTAGCCTGCTTACAGCCGGACAGTCTACACTCAACTTACCCGTACATGTGGCTGTGCCACCACCCTCCACCTACAGCAAGGGGCAGCAGTCAGACCCTGGCCCCAGAACAGCCTCAGGGGGACAAATACTGAGAGGCCAGCCCCACAGCTGGACATGCTGTGGTTTACAGAGTGGTTACAGCAGTCACATCTGGATTCCTTAACCAACCCTGGGGACAGCAAAGATCATGATTAGCTGCCTGGTCCGTTTTACAGGATGTAGCATTCATTCTGCAGGGTTAGGAAGCACTTAGCAGCTTAAACTGGATGCCTTCAGTTGATTCCATGACCCCGCAAGTGGTGAGGGAAGGGGCAGGATTCCTTTACTGATAACTCCCATGTCTGAGGGCCAATGCAAACCAGAAGGCCTGTTCTTTTGAATGACTTACCGCTCCAGATGGCTTTTTCATGAGGCCCTGTGATTATTTGGCATAATCAAACACTGGAAAAGCCTGACTGAAGCCCAGAAGCCTGACTGTCCAACAACCTACACCAAACCCACCATAGTTACCGTCCACCAAGCAAAAACAGGAGGCGGGTGGGGGAGGGGAAGGCACCCAGGGAGGACGACGACATTTCAGGACAGTCCTTCAGCTGGAGTGTGGGGACCAGAGAGCCACTCTTCTGCACTGGGTGGGTCACATGCTCAAAAAGCAAAGCTTCCTGAGATAAGCCACTGAAGATTGCAGGGTTTTCTGTTTCTGCAGCCAGTGTGGATTACTCCGACTAAAGCTGGCACCTCTGTGCCCAGTAGGGATCCGTGAACATGGCAGCTAGAGGAAGAGAGAAAAAAACAAACGTGCATTAAGAAATGTGTGCTCCATTCTACAATGGACGGCAACAGGGGGCAGCTTACCTGTGTATTTTGGTCAAGGAAGGCCTCTCATTTAAGGTGAGACGATAAATTTCAAGGAACCACCATGCCAAGTGTGAAGAGGAAGACTGAATGTTGCAACCTGTCATCCTAAGACCACAGGATGGCTGAACGGCAGAAAAGGGAGTGCTAGTGTTGTGCCAACACCAACGAGTCTCTGATGGGCACTGAGGACAGTCTCTTCTGAGGGGGGCGGCAGGCTGGTTGAACGTCTGGCAGGGTCTGTGTTACATGGAGGAGTCATTCAGCAGGGTTAGGGGAAACCACGCATTCCGCGGAGCTGAGCAAACGCACAACGCGGAAACCTGCAACGTCTCTTATGCTCACCTCAAGTCAGGGTTTTAGATTAAAATGTAGACTTCGGCTGTTTACGTAAAAAGGACGACACACACAAAGCGGGATGCTGTTTGCACACAGTCCCTATGAGCTGGCTGAAATCTGCTCGAGGTACGAGGTGTTTATCAGGAAAGAATATTTATAAAGCCCGACCTTTATGCGAAGTTGTAACAGTCTATGTTGTAAGGCAGTTAGGAAGGGTCTGACCATTTTCCTGACAGCTCCTGCTGTTACAGAGTTTTGCAAGAGTCAGCTTTACCCTGTAGCCACAGGAATTTAGGAAGATGCCATGCTAGCAGAACCCTGAACCCTCATGAACTGTTGCTTAACTTCAGGGGCCATCTTAGTTGACAAAGAGACATCTATTTTGGTTTCTCAGATCACAGGATATATGCAAAGGCCCTGTGGGAGAGGAGTTTGGAATTATTTGAAAGAAAGCCAGCGCGTGTGGCTACCACTTGGTGCACGAACAGACCAGGTGAAGAGGAAACTGCAGAGATCACAGGACTCTTGTTTTAATTTCCACAGTGCGGGGAAGCCTTGGAGGATCTTCAAGCAAGGGAAGGACATAGTCTGATTGACTTTTTAAAGGATGATCCTGGATGCTATGTGGGGAAAGGCTGCTGAGAGGCAAGACAAGAGTCGGGAGGTCAGAGACGAGCCTGTGGCTGTCACCATGGAGACAACAGTGGCTGAGGCCGTGGCAGAAGGAAAGGGAAGAGCTTGATAGAGCTGTCACATCACAGTGACTTCCCTGCATGCCACCAGGCATTCTACCTGGAGAACAGGACGGCATTCGCCTACAATTGAGGTTCACAGCTCCATCAGCTCAAACCCTCAGTACTGAGGGTCCTGGCCCCGGGCAGCGGCAGCAAGGGCTTCTACCCTGGTACCCTGGGATCTCCCACGCGTATCTAAAGAATGGATCCTAAGGGAATACTGAAGGTCCAGGAGAGAGCATGTCAGAGGGCTTCTTAAAGTGTCTCTATCACAGCACACAGATGAATGCACGTCTGCGAACAACGCCCTTCCAGAGACGGACCTCGGCATGAGGACACAGGCTGCAGGATGGATTGCCCACCATGTCACTTTCTATCTACTGCCCCTGTGTTTCCTGTTTGAATGTTGGTCAATGGCCTCTCCCCCTTCTCTGCAATCCCCTTCTTTCAGGCAGACTCTCTTCTTGGGTTTGTGCTTCACTTTATAAGAAAATGCATCTCCAATATGACTCAGCTTCACAACTAACTGTGAAAGCTTTTCAAAAATATAGCATCCAGGTTTTATTGTGGAGCTATGGAATCAGAATTGCTCAGAAAGGGTCCCAAGGTAGATCTTATTTCTATAAGGCCCTTGGGGATTCTGAAGAGCAGTAGCCACGTTAGGATGCCACTGAGTGGAAGTGTGGACACACAGAAAGGCATCCATTATCTTTCCCCTGAACTTGTTATTAGGAGCCAAATGTAATCCAGAAGCACATTACCCAGAACTCAGACACCACCCATCAGGGCATGGTCCCCACAAGAATTCCCTCACTTCAGACACCAGCTCCAGGATACCCTAGTCACCTGTGCTTCTGACAAGCTGGCTAAGAATCTGAGCATTCCCACAACCCCCTCAAGGTTCAATAATTTGGCAGAACTCACAGAACTGCTATGCTGACTATAGTGTTATCATAAAGGATAGAGAGGCTTGGAGACCCACAGGGCAAGGTGGGAAGGTCTCAGGTACTGAGCAGCCATGACACCTCATGGATCAGGACATGTCCAGGCACCTTGATGCATTCACTAGCCAGGAGTTCACCTGAGCCCCATCCAGGGTTTTCATTGAAGTTTTCGTTGCATAGGCCTAATTGATTAAACTGCTGGCCATGTGATTAATCTCAGCCTCTATTCCTTCTACCCCCAGAGGCCTGACATCCCAGGGGTCAAGGAACTAACCCTTTGACCACCTGGTCAGCGTTTCTGGCATGGTCCATTCTCATCAGTGTAAACTTAGGTCTGGTCTCAGGGTCCCAGCACGAATAACAGCTACTCCAATAACCTGGGAAATTCTAAAGATTTAGAGGTTTCCTCTCAAAAAGCCAGGGCCAAAGTCCAGCCAAACCCATCATTATACCAGAGATTTGTAACCAGACTAGCACCATGACTGGAGGAAATCTGGGTGTACTTCTGACCTCCACCCCCTGAGAACAGCACTCAGCACTGAGACCCCACCTCCCTGTTACTGCCCAAGAAGCCAGAAGTGAAACAGACCCTAATGGGTCTGGCCACTTACCCTGTTGTATCCTCTCTATGGAGATAAGAACTGGACATTCTGGACAGGTCTCTGAGTTTTAGGAAAATGCCCCAATTTGCGTTTCCATGGAGATACCCCTGTCCCCTGCAGGGGATTCTGGAATCCGGTTCATACTGCTCTGGGACGCGTAGCTCCAAGGGCAGAGGGTGGAGGACCAGGTCCTTCCTCACCCAGGAAGCATCTAGAAAACAGTCCATCACACCAATGGCCACAAGAGCCTAGGTGGGTTGTAGGTATGGAGTTTCCACAGCAGCCCTAGGCCTCCCTCTATCCCCCCACCTCAATTGTTATGACTTTAATGAACTAGAGGAGGAGAGATGAGATTTGGTTTTTCACTGAAGAGGACCATGATCCGTGGAATTAAATTGGTCCTATTTAAACTGTTCTTTGCCAGCCCTATGGGAAGAGGTAACTTCACAGATCAGCCCAAGAACCCTGACAGAGTTTGCTCCTCTGATGCGAATGTCCTTCCCCCTCCACTGCAGACGGCCCGGGCCTACTCACCTGAGATCTTTCACAGGATACCCTCCCTTTGGGCCTTTTCAGATGCTCCCAACTTTTCTCAAAGGAGCCAACTCAGTCTGTGGCCCCAAAGACCCATCAGCATTCAGAGCAGTGGCTTTGGCCAGAAGGCACAAGGCAGGGAGAGAATTCTCAGCATGACTAATGGGTCTAGATACAGCCACTCTGCAGTCACTGTCACCACTTTAAAATGAATTTCCAATTGAAAATAGCCATCGGACTACAGATAGCGTGACGCAGAGATGGCCAGTCGGGCTGCACTCAGATATATGGGTCAGCAAATTCCAAAGCATCCACTCAGCAGTTCCAGACCCAAGAAAGTTCAGCTCTGCTCTGAGCCCCTGGGCCCAGAGGCAGAGATGAGGGTGGATTCCCCAACCTCAAGGCCCTTTTCCCCCACCATGACTACAGCCAGCAAGTAAACTAAACACCACCATTTGAGTTCATTTGCGTCTTGTGGGTTTGTTTGCCTGGTCAGCCTGACCTCCATGGTTTCTGTTAGGGAAAATGATTTCAAAGCTTTATTCTTCCTGCCCCAAATGCCATGGTTTTAATTAACAGCCTCGCCCAGTGGCTCTCCCTGGCAGGCTGCAGGGCTGCAGAGCCCACATTTATCCTGCCAGCACAGACGCTGCATCTCAGGGTGAAACAACTGCGAAATGAGCTTCCAGGCCATGAGCATCTTCCAACAGGATCCAGGGTATTGACGCTGCCAGGCACAAATTTGCCTGCTCCACCCCAGCCCATGCTGGACAGGTGGTGCTCATGGCGACCCCTCATGCAGCAGGAGGAGCTGCAGCCCCGGCTGCAGGTGGTCTCCAGACTTTGGCACAGCAGATCCATCGGGCCTCCTAGGCACCCAGCTTGAATGCCAGCCTTGAGAAAATCAGTCAGCCATGGCTCTCATTAATTACAAGCTCTGTGTACCCTGTGCCTACACCCCAAGCCAGGCGGAGCTTTGCATTCCTGCTCAGTGCAGTTGTTGTGACCACCTCCTGCTGCAGCCAGGCTGCAAAGTACCCTCCCCACTGGCCTGGGGAGGTGGTGCCACCCGCCGACAGGCAGGGAACCCAGAGAGAGGATTTCCATCAACCTTTCCTCACGCAGGGTACTTTGGAGTGTTTGTTATGTCCTTTGTCAATGCAAGAGGGGGAAAGGATTCATCATGTCCACCCCCAGTCCTCTGGGTGCTCAGCCTGCTGAACCTCCCCCCACCAGCAATTGAGGTCACCCCCTCACTACCCAAATGTTACCAATTCCTGGAAACATCTCAGACAGCAAGTTTTCAGACATCAGAGCTTCATGGCCATTAAATGAAATGGGAAAAAATAACATCCCCAGAATGTCCAAAAAAAAAATCCTAACCAATTTCCCAGGTATCAGTGAAACCCTCTTAAACACCCATAGAGCAGTATGCTCAGGACTTGTATGTAATGTAAACATTTAAATCCATTTTCAAGTTAGTCCGTACTGAAAGGCCACCTAGATGGGAATGTTCACTTGCAGTATTTAACTGCCCTGAACCAAATGAGACTCAAATTACGTTTTGCTGCTACACTCTAAGGGAAGTGTAAAATAGAATTGCATAAGTGAAGTCACAGCGTAAAGACAGGAGTGGGTTAGATCCAGGCTGGGACAAGGAGCACCCAGAGCCCATGAAGGGCTGAACCTGATGCCAGGGAGGCAGGGACAGCAGAGCCAGCACATGGGGCTGGGGGTGTCTGCAGCAGGGCCCAGATGCCATTGGGGCAGCCCCACCCTCCCACAGGCACCTCCAGGCAGGTCCATGATGTGACTTCTTTATTCTGTGAGTGACCTTAAGGTGAAATTTTGATGCGTCATTATGATGGCTGCCCAGAACCTAGCAGTTTGGGTGGGGAAGAGCCCGGTGCCAGATCTTATCTCCCAAAAGCTGATTGGGTGACAAGCGTGCAGGACAGCGTCCTCTCGGCAGCAGTTCCATCCACCCGTCCTCCCCCTGCCTGATAACGTGTATGCATTCAGCGTGACACATACATACAGATGTGTACACATGTGTATGTGCCGTGACATCTGTCTGCCTGCAACGCTGCATCTGAGCATGCATGTGGGTGGGTCAAGCCATGCATACATGTACGTGCATGTGAGCACAGGAATATAAGCATGTTTCTATGTAGGAATGTAAACACGTGTACATTCGTGTACTTATCTCTATGTACAGGGTCTGGCAAAAGTAATGCCTTTTGTGTTTGAGTATGATCTTGTTGCCTTACAGAATTACATGCAACTAATACAAATTACAAATAGTGGCCCAAATAAAGCCTCTTTTTTAATGAGCTGGTAATCTATACCAGTCTGGTTACAATATCACAAGCATGTAATTCTGTAGTATCACACTCAAGCACAAGAGGGCGTCACTTCTGCCAGACCCTGTATTAATCACACGAATGTGAACATGGGGGAACGTGAATGTTGGGGGCCTGCCCATGTATATATCAACATGGATGTACATCTGTATGTACATGCACATATGTGTTCATATGTACGCACACCTACAGTACTGTGGGCACATGTGCGCATATGTACATCCATCTACCCCCATGTGTGCACATAGATACCTATATATGTGCATACATGTATGCACATGTTCACAGCTGGATTGAAAGTCAAACAAAATAGATGTACTGTGATCTTGTCCCTACAATACATGCTCCATTGGCCTCATGTCCAGATCCTCGCCCCGCCCCTGGGCCTTGTCCCAGCTCTCCCTCAGCCCCTCTGCAAACCCTCCCAGACCCCAGCTTTCCCCCCCAGCAGGTTACCTCAGAAGTGGACACTACAGAACTGAGCCACCAACAGCTGCTCAGTGGTAGGAAATGAAGTCTCCTCACTTAACAGGCTAATAAGGATTTGAACCTGGGTCTGCAAGGAATTGTCAGTTTTACTGTTTTCTCAGCTGTGAAGCACATATCTCGGCTTCAAGCACAGCCCGGGGGAGCAGCAGGACATGCAGGATGGGGAGATTGGAGCCTGGCTTAGGTTCCACCTGCCCAAACTTCCCTTTGAATCCCCGGGAAATGGTCTGGGCTGGCAGGAGGCTGGATGTGCTGGTGAGCATCAGACCATTGCCCACAGGAGAGCAGCACTTGCAGGGGAAGCATCAGCCAGACACTGAGGGGTCGTATGAAATTGCTGTCAGGCACTGGGGCCATCACATTCTTTCCCAAGTGGAGTCCCCACCTCAGACCCTGTCTACAGGTGACCAGGGTCCAGTCGCTTCCTTTCCCACCACATATTTTGTGCAGCCACTGTGGCCTCCTTTCCAGCTCTTAAATGTGAGATGTTCGTCCCACCTTGCAGTGTTTTCCCTGCTTCCACTGCCTGCAACGCCCTTCCCAGCTCCCAGTGAGCGCAGCTTCTCCGGGCCATCAGCCACAGCCGTCCCTGACCACCCTCCTGTTTTATTTTTATTCCTGCATCTGACACGATCCCTCTTCATCCTGTCTAACCAGCTCCCTGAAAGGTATTCCTTTTTTCTCTTCTGGCAGAAGAGGTCTGTGTTTTCCTGCTATATTCCCCCAGCCTAGAGGCAAACTGGGCTGAATGCATGATAGGCCACACCCACAACAATCGCCTCTTGCAATTTTTGGCGGGAACACCCTATTTAACAGCAGGGACCTGCTGTCCCCAATTTTACCCTCTTAGGCCTTGATGCACCAGCCATAAAGTTGGGGAACCCAGAGAGACCACCTGTCCTCCTCTGGGGGGTGGACTTGTGCAAATGCAAGCCTGTGGGTCTTCCATGGCAGCCACAGAGACAGTTGTTTTAGTATCCTGCTTGAAATGAAGGATGGCTCACACACTGCAGATCCCTTATTAACACCAAACACCTCGGGAGTTTCAGACCCAGCTGCGCTGCAGGGCATGAGTTCTGTCCCTGGCTTGCTCCTGCCATCTGCTGGCCACATATGAAAATGCACCAGCTAGAAGGGGTTTGTCCTGCGGTCTCCCGCGCTCTTGGCTCCTGGGAAGAACTCACCAACTTTACCTACTCCTTGGTGAGAGCCGCCTGACCCTCTCCTTGAGTAGGACATCTGGGGAGGAATTTAATAACCCCTCACAGGTGGGAAAAAGTTATGCATCTTATCACTTTCCCACAGTTTCCATGCATTAACTTGCTTACCACTCAATATTAAACCTGTAAGTAAGGAGCAATTATCACTATTTACAGACAAGGAAGCTCAGGCACAGAGAGGTTAGACACCCAAAGACATGCAGCTGCAGAGCGTGGAGCCAGAATTTGCACCCAGACAATGAGGCGCTTGAGGGCACTTTACCAACAGCCACAAATGGCCTGGGGTCCTCCCCATATCATGGGAGAGAGGCAGGCGGGCAGAGCAGAGGACAGAGGGAAAAGACCCCTGCAAATTACCACTCAGGACTGGAGAAGCCACTGTACCCTCTTAAGCCTCCATCTTTCCATCTGAAAAATGGGAGCACTGGGCTGCCCAATTTCAAGGTTCTGTTCTCTGGACTCGATGGAGAGGCAGGGAAGTACAGTGGTTAGAGCGTGAGCCTTTTTGGCCAGACAGATCTGAGTGAAATTATTCATTCTAAGTGAGTTTCTATCCAAGTCTCAGCTTCCTTTCTTGTGAATGTTGATAGGCAAAACAAGGTCAAGTACAAAGCTTTCCGCGCTGTTTCTAAGTGCTTAATGATTGTTGGCTATTGTTATAACCATATTAAAAGCTCTGAGAAGTCCCTATAGGAAAAATCTGCTTGACTTTATTCCCACCTTCCCCAGCCTGGCTGCCCACAGAGCCACCACGGAGCCCGGCATCTGTCATCCCACAGAGCCTGTGTCTCCCTCCGATGGGAGTCAGGACACCAGCCCAGGCTCCTGCTCCCAGCTCTGTGTTGCTGCCACATCTGCGTACTCAAAAAGCAGGCCCTACAACCCATAAGCAAAAGAATGAGGCGGAGACAGTCTCCAAGCCTCCTTGGCTAAATAGTCCATGTTGAGCTTGTTTGTCAGCTTTACAGACCAGAGGCAATTAAGAGTCAGAGGCCCAGAAGGCTGTTTTTAATAATCTGTCATTATTCTCAATTTTCAGCACCACCACACATGAAAGACCCATTTCCAATTTTTTTTTAAAGGTGTTAAATGTCTTTTGCACCTTATTGCACAAGTTTGCCAGCAGCCAACCTGCTGCAGAGTGGACTCACAGGTACCAGGCCCTGGGTGGTGACAAGGGCTGGGTTTGTCCTGATGGCTGCACATTTTCAGGCAGAGTCACAGAGCTGCTGCTGGGTGTTGCTGCCCACTGCGATTTCACCGGCCTCAGGGCCCAGCCACTCACCCTGGCTGGAGGGCAGGCAGGATGTGGACCGGAAACCACTACTTCCTGCTGCGTCAACATCCCAGAAACTGATGATGAAACCTGGTGACCAGCCTGACGGTGGAGGAGGAAGTAAGTTGGCAGCTGAGGTGGCTCCTGCAGAGACATACTCAAGATGAGCGTTCAGAGGGGCCGGACTCAGGAGCTGGGAGCAGCATTTCACTTTCAGGACATTAAAACCCTTAAAGCTGGAAAGCTTTTATGACAGGCAACACAAGGCCTGGATGTAGAAGGTGGAAACCCCTGCCCTTAACAATGGTAGCTAACAGTGACATTCATATAGCACTTACTGGACGCCCATCCTCTAACCACGTCACACAGCAGCTCTTCATTCTCATGAGGCCCCTTCCCAGCTTGCTCCTATTATTGCTATCACTTTTAATGTCCTGATTTTACAAATGAGGGAAACAAGACAGGGAGAGGCCAAGTGACTTGCCAAAGTCTCACTGCAAGGATGTGGCCCTGGCATACAGTAGTGAGCAAGACAGGCAGATTCAGCTGGGCACAGTGGATCACATCTATAATCCCAACATTTTGGGAGGATGGCTTGAGGTCAGGAGTTTAAGACAAGCCTAGGCAACAGAGCAAGACCCTGTCCTTACAAAAAGGAAAAATTAGCTGGGCATGGTATGTGGGCCGATAGTCCCAGATGCTCAGGAGACTGAGGCAGGAGGATCACTTGAGCCCAGGAGTTTGAGGTTGCAGTGAGCTACGATGATGCCATTGCACTCTGGCCCAGGTGACAGAGCAAGTCCCTATCTCAAAACAAAAACAGGCAGGCCCCTTCCTCAGTGACCTACACTTTGCTGGGGACACAGAAATTAAACGTGTAAATCACAGCTGCTGGGAACTGAGGCAACATGGGGACCGTGCCTCAGTGACCCAGGCAGCATCACACACGAAGTTTTAAATAGGCATATTCACATGTACACGACAGGGCTGGAAGCATCTGTGTTTTTCACAAACCTGCTTCAGAAGCCACTTAGGGAATGGAAGACCACACATTGGGACAGAAACTCCCCTAAACTCAGGCCCATCGAGAGCAGCCTCTTTCTGATCTTGTCTGTGCAGGTCAGACAGTCTGAGCCCTTGTGGCTCTCAATGCCAACGGGCAACAAATGTCCAGGTCACGTCCCTGTCCCTAATGCAACCAGAACAGCCCGTGTGAGTGTGCTTGGGCATATTTGTAGTGAATCTTGCTGAGTGTTATGTGAGCTATTTAAATGACAGAATAAGCCTGGGTGATCAGAACTGTTTTCCCACACTACAAATGGGCAAGCTGAGACAGAGGTAACGTAACTTGCTCAAAGTCACAGCCAGAAGTGGCAGAGCCTGGACTTGAAGCTTAGCAGCCTAACTTCAAAACCTATACCTGGTTTTAGCCTCCCTTCTGACAGCTACCCCCCCCCCCCCATTGTGAGGGCTGAAACCATCCAGAGCAGCAGCTCGCTCTGGCCGAGAGGAGGGCACGCACCTGAGCAGGCCCATCAGACACCTTTGCTCAAGGTCCCACCTTGAGGGAAGGAAGAAAAGGAAGGTGCCTCCTCATCCCATTTGCCTGCTCTGATGCCTTCCAGACATAGAAGCAACTCAGCTCTGGTTCTAATGCCTTTTCCTCCAGCCTCCACTCAGTGTGCACTGCACCAAGTCCCCGCAATAAACTCCCTTTCTGCTTCAGCTGGTTGGAGTCCCACTGTCGCCTCTCGAGACCCTGATGGTGTAGCTGCTCCCAAGATGGCTGAGAAGTTGAATGACATCAGGGATGGCCAGGCATGGGCGCCGGGCGCAGCAGGCCCCCAGGAGCTCTGCTCTTGCTTTTCTGCCAGGAGAACTTGGGAGTCTCTCCTGAGACTCACTGTCCCCTGTGAAATGAAAACCATAATGTCTCAGGGCTGGCACGTGGATAGGATGGAGTGACAGGTGCGAAGTCACCCTGGCACCCAACATCTGGCACACAACAGTGATGCTCCGTCCCAACAGCCCTCTCCAGGCGAACTCTTTAAGGCTCCATTTCAGCTCTGAAATGGACACGACAGTGCCCACGTTGAGGTGTTAGGCATGGAGAAATTAACCCCACGATGACTGGGACACAGCCTTTGAGGACTCTGATGTGTGCCAGCAGAGACGTGGTGAGAAGTTTCTTTCTAGCTGCCCTTCTATACCTTTGGCAACACAAAAGGGAAAGCCTCAGGTGAGCTTTCCTGCAAGACCTTGCCCAGTGGCTAAGTTCTCTTAATAGAGAACAGGCCTATAAGTTCTCATAGGCACCACCACCATCATGCCGTTGTGTTTTAAGTCATTTGTCACCATTTCCTCCCATTCCTAGCAAGTGTTACTAGTGGTCCATTAAGAGAGTTGATGGTTGACTTTTTTTAAAAAAAAAAATTGAGTTGATTTCAAGAAAAAAGGAAATGAGAGTACCAGCAGTACAAAAGCACGGCAAAGGACCTGAAGGTGGCCTGTGAGCACTGGACACTGAGGGGGCTGGGGATGAAGGGCGGAGTGAGACGGGAACGTGGTGAGGGCCCCGTGATCAGAGCTACTGTCATCGTTACCCTGAGCCCAGGGCAGCAGGCCTGGTGTGAGCAAAGGGGCCACCCTCTGGCACAGGAACGGGCTCTGGGATAAATCAGAGGGGGTCTGCTCCACTAGGCCCGGCGATTCAGCAACAGCCCTCCCAGAAGCTTCCAAACCACCCTGCAAATCTGAGTCTTCCCTGCAGCCACAAACAGTGCCCCTCATGGCTTGAGCAGATGTTCCTTGGGTATGAGACTGTGGGAGACTGCCCTAATTCATCCCTGATTCACTGAACACATTCCAACGCATTTCAATACCCATCATCTCCCTGCTGGCAGAGAAGACCACCCCCTGCTCTGGAGACCCCAGGAGATAAATGGTGCCCTTTGACTGATTTCACAGTGGACTCCTGGGGAGCCAGGCCCAGACATGGGCCAGCAGGCAGAGCTCATCCCAATCCCTTCTTCTCCAAGCAGCACTTCTCACCTGACGGTGGGGCCTTGTCCAGATAGGCCCCGCAGTCCTAGCCAGGCCAGTCACAAGTAGAAACTACAGTGTTCAAAACCCACTTGGGCAGGAGATGCAAGTGAGCTGGTTTGCGTCAGAGTGAAAATGAGTGTGGCCGAGGTCAGCAACGTGAAGGAAGTGTGACTGGGGACGAGGAAGGCTCACCCCACAACCCAAAAGGTCAGTGTCACATCCGCCTGTGAGTCTCCCAAGGAGCATCCCATGATTTTTAGATGGCTACAGGTCAGTATGTTGATTATCTGGTGATGCCATTGAAGAGACCCAGACATTGGGAACCAGGGTAGATGCTGAGAGAGATGGGGGTGAAGGGAACACAGGGTGGAGGGGTGAAAAGTCAGGAGGAGAGGTGATGTCTGAGTCAGGACCCACTTGACTGGAAGTGAAAAAAACCTAAAACAGGATAAAAAGAGGACTGTCGACTCACCGACCGGGAAATCAAAAAAAGGTGTGAGTTTCAGGCAAAGCTGCAGGTAGGAGTCTAAGCAGTAGCACACGCACTAATGTCCGTCCATGACCCCACACACACCCCGTGCCGTCCTCCACACCAATGTCCATCCCCCTGGCCTCCTCCACACCAATGTCCATCCCGGCCCACCCCACACACCAGGCCGTCCTCCACCATCGGCAGCTCACACGGCTGCACACCATGCAAGCGGAGGGATCGCGGCG
>CAUYPK010141238.1:0-23093 GCA_963574355.1 Loris lydekkerianus | reverse complement strand
GGCTCTTTGCCTCTTATCATTATTTTGTATACTGTGGCTCTTTGCCAAGTTTGGATTTTGTTATGCTGCTTCTGAGGAGGGACCTCTGAGGAGCGATCTCCGAGCGCGTAGTCGAACTTGTTCGCCACCCCTGCTAGAGATTATAATGTGCATCTTCGATTTACTTTAGTCTAAGATAAATTACCATTTTTACAGCATCTTTAAAATGCAAGAGCTTTATGGTCCTTTGTCAGCCCACCACTGCCACCGCTTGGTCAGGGCCCAGGACTGGCCAGGTCTTGCCGGGTCTCAGGCCCGGCTTAACTAGGATCCGGATGCTGACTGCTAAGCTACTTTACTCAGGAACAATTTCTCTTAAGTGCCTGAAGGCTATCTACTTTAGCTGGAGAGAGTGAGTCTCAGAGAGTAAAGCAGTCTTAGACTAGATAGAGCTTAGTCTTTAGTAGAGCTTGGTAATCTTCAGCAGAGAGACGCTGTGCTGGTGTTCTGCAAGCAGGAGAGAAGCAAGCGGATCCGTGATAAAATGCGCATGCTCCTTACTGCCTTCTCCTCCAGCCTAAGATAAGGCTGATCTTGGGCTGCTCAACACCACAGGTGCAGAGACGACCAATTCACCACTGCTCTCATCTCGTGAGCTCTCATGCTTGTTAGGAGAGCTAAATCCCTCTCCAGGCCCTTTCCACCATGGTGTTCCATTATTGAGCTATACAGGTATCTCTTATAACTCTCACTCCTCTTAACCACAGGCTATACGGGCTGCTACATTTTCCTTTTTTATATACAAATAAAATAATTTTTAATATGGTAAGGGCAGTTTTTCCTGTTAGCTAGCCCTTTTCCCGCTAGGCAAAAGAATATAGTAATTGTCAAAGTTCAGAATTCCTGGTACGGGCTTTTTACATGACGAAGCCCAATACAGATTTAAACTATTAGTGCCGTTAGGGAAAAACTCATTGCAATATTAATTCCTTTAAAGGTTTTTTTAAGCTGAGGAGACAAACTGAGAAAAATCTTAGCTCAGAGAATTTACCATTTCTTTAACTGTACAAACTTTCCTTTGCTATTAAATTGCAGTTAAAGGATGAACAAAAGATCAGGCTTTCCTTGCAATCTTTGCAAGCAAGGATTTCTCTCGAAGGCTTTGCTATCCTCAGTCCTAACAAATCCACCCTTCACAGATCTCAAAAGACTGTTACCCATGGACTAACGGTCCCGCACTTCAGTTCCTATCAAAGGCTCTATTACTCACCGTCCTTCAGTGGTCCCGCACTTCACAGTTTCTCCGCAGCAGAGTTTTTCCTGCTTTCAAGCTGCTTTTCCAACAGAATTTTTGCTAATTGATTCCAATTTTTTTCAAATGGAGTTCCCTAGTACAAAGATGGTTTAATTCTTACTCTTCCCTCCCTTGGTTCTCCCTCAACCTTCCAAAGGAGTCACTTGCTTCAGCGTGTCCCTTTCCCCTTTGGGCCATGTCCAGGCTCTTCAGCTGGACCCAGGTATAGTACACAGATGCTGATGAGAGGTGAGTTACCCCTGCACCACGCAGGATAACCAAATATTCCACAAACATTTAATCTAATTTCCTCAGTTTTATGCTGAGGCACCACAGATCTAACCAAGCTGGCAGAGTGCTCCCATAACATACAATTGAATTATACTATTTTTCTGAGAATAGTTTGAAATGAAAATATTAAAGAAACTGTTTTAATTTCTTTCATTTACTAGTGGATCCTGATTCTGACCCACCTGATAATTTCTCTATAATAAAGGTCTTCCATCTTTATCAAATTGAGAAAGGCATTCGTTTGCCCAATGAAAGCCTTTTTTACACTTGGGACATACACCTGGAGGTTTACATGCTCTTTGTTCCTTTTCTTTAGCATTCAGCATTCTTCTCCCCTTTACTTTTGTTACGGCCTTGCTTCCCACATTTATGGCATTTACCCTCTGATCTTCCAGCTGCCCAATTTGAGTTGTCATGTCAATATAGCATTTACCTGCTTCAACTAAGATTCATCTGATCTCCCAAATTTTTATATCAGCTGCCATGATCTGAATCTCTTTAAGCTGTTCCATCTGATACTTCAACTGCTGTATCTCATTTGCCATGACTTTTCTCTTCTGGCTTTTTCTTTCAGCCTTCTACTTCTTAGTCTTTCCTTTTCAACTCTTAGAACCTCTGGTTGCCTTGAAGGGACAGGAGCTCTTTATTTTTTTTAAACCACCACCCATCTGGAGTCTTAGCTTTTTTACAAAACTTCACTTACTCTGTTTCTTCACCAGCCCCCTTAATCTACCTCAATTCTTTTCTTTGAAACAGAACTCTTGGCAAAAAGGGATTCGGGCATCTCTCAAAAGCTACTTCCTGCTGGTAATGGGCGAAGATATAGGGGAAGGCAGTTAGAAGTTCTCTTTTCTAACTTTTTATTCCTGCAACCTATTCCCAACCTTTTTTCTTTGCTGTTTTACCGAAGGCTTTTCTTACCCCTGAGGCTAAAGGCTTGTTTACTAAAGGTTCTTATCTCCTAGTTCTATCTTTTCTCTTTTCCTCTAGTTTAAAGGCTTTTTTCTCCAGCCGCTTCACTGAAGAGGCGAAAGACTTGTATTGGCTTTTTTCCCCACAGAAGAGGTAGTTAGAATTTGGAAAGAGAAAACATAGGAAAGAGGAAAAACCAAATGAGAAAGGCCTGTTGGCTGTCTTTTTCTTAGATATTTCTTTCCTCCCTAAATATTTCTATTTCCCTTTTTCTTATTTGCTAAAGCTTATTTCCCTCTCAGTCTGCATTCACCGAATCCTGCTCACTATGCCATTTGTCACAGCCCACCGTGGCCACTGCTTAGGGTCCAGGACTAGCCAGGTCTTGGGCTAGCTTAACTAGGTTCCGGCTGCGGACTGCTATAAGCTACCTTGCTGTGGAACAATTTCTCTTAGGTGCCTGAGGGCTATCTACTTTAGCTGGGAGAGAAAGAGAGAGAGAATCTTAGAGTAAAGCAGTCTTAGACTAAATAGAGCTTTGTCTTTAGTAGAATTTAGTAAGCTTCAGCAGAGAGACACTGTGCTGGTGTTCTGCAGGCAGGAGAGAAGAAGCAGATCCCATGATAGAATGCGCATGCTCCTGACTGCCTTCTCATCCAGCCTAATATAAGGCTGATCTTGGCAGCTCAACACCACAGGTGCAGACACGGCCAATTCACCACTGCTTTCATCTTGTGAGCTCTTTGTTAGGAGAGCTAAATCCCTCTCAAGGCCCTTTCCACCAAGGTATTCCATTATTGAGCTATACAGGTATTTCTTATAACTCTCACTCCTCCTAGCCCTAGGCTATACAGGCTGCTACAGTCCTTCATTTACATTCCTAATGACTTACACACCAGTATTTTTATTGTAACTCTCCATTTTTTTTTCATTTTTTTGAATTCTTTTTTTAAATTAAGTCATTTGTACATAGATCGTTAATACATTAATGCCATTATGTGATTCAATGTGTTGATTATTTATACAAATTGGAGTGCTTACATCCTAATTAACATAGCCTTCACCTCATTTACCCAATTAGTGTTAAGACGTGTGTCCTACACCTGATAGATCCAACTTGTACTTGCAATATGCTCCATAGCTTCCCCCCTTTTTTTATTCTTTGAAATTTATTTTATTCTACAGGACAAGAACTATGTTTATTTAAAACTCTGTAAGGCATTGTTATTTGATCTGGTCAATGTTCATTTGGTTTTATACAGATATTTTACTGTCTTGATTGCGCTTCACTTCTTCCACCTGAAATCCTTTAGTGTGGGTTTGCTAGTGACAAATTCTGATTTTATCTGAAAGTCTTCATCTTTTTAAGGGACACTGAATTCTACATTTAAATTTATTTTCTGTATGTATTTTGAAGATACTAATGATAGTTTTCTTTTTGTCATTATCGGACTTGACGGGAATGTATCTATTTTTGTTGCTATTTTCAAATAACCAAACTTCGGTTTTATTTAAACTTTTTTTCTTTTGTTAATGTCAGCTTTTCCTTTATTATATATTCCTTTCTCCTGGTTCATTTTGTCCTTGCAGTAGTTTATTATTATTATTATTTTTTTTTTTTTGGTGACAGAGTCTCACTCAGTTGCCCTGGGGTTGGGTTCCCTCGTGTTATAGCTTACAGCAACCTCAAACTCTTGGGCTCAAGCAATCCTCGTTTCAACTTCTAGAGTAGCCAGGACTACAGGAACCCACCATGACGTCTGGCTAGTTTTTCCTGTTTTTAGTAGAGATGAAGTCTTGTTTTGCTCAGGTTGATCCTGAACTCCTGAGCTCAGGCAATCTACCTGCCTCAGCCTCCCAGAGTGCTAGGATTGATTACAGAGGTGTGAGTCACCATGTATGGCCTTATTTCATTTTTTAAATAAAAATACTTCAGCTGGGTGCAGTGGCGCATACCTGTAGTTCTGGCTAATTGTGAGGCTAAGGCAGGAGAACAGATTGATCCCAGGAGTTTGAGACCAGCCTGGGCAATACAGTGAGACCCTGTCTCTCAAAAATAAAAATACAACACTATTTATTTCTTCTGAGTGTAGAATTGTGTCTTACAGGCTCAGCATCCATAGCACAGTAGTTATGGGCCAGCCACATACACCAAGGGAGCCAGGTTTGAGCCTGGCCCAGGCCAGCTAAAGAACAATGACAACTGCAACAAAAAATAGCTGGGCGTTGTGATGGGCACCTGTAGTCCCAGCTACCTGGGAGGCTGATGTAAGAGAATCTCTTAAGCCCAAGAGTTTGAGGTTGCTGTGAGCTGTGATGCCATGGCATTCTACTGAGGGTGACATAGTGAGACTATCTCAAGACAAACAAAAAAAAAAATAAAAAGAATTGTGTCCTACAGGTTTTAAGATGCAGAATGTACTCTTTTTAGATGTTTGTAATTTCAGTTTTATTTTCTCTTTAGTACAAATAGGTGGACTTGCTGGTCTTCTTTTTAGAGGGCTATCATCTAGTTGTATTGGATTATAATCAGAAAACGTAGCCTATAAAGTCCCTATCTTTTGAAACTTGTACTTTAAATTATGGCCAAGTATGTGCTTGATTTTTTTTTTTTTTTTTTTGGTAGAGGCAGAGTCTCACTTTATTGCTCTCAGTAGAGTGCCATGACGTCACAGGACTCATAGCAGCCTCTAGCTTGTGGGCTTCCGCGATTCTCCTGCCTGAGCCTCGGGAACAGCTGGGACTATAGGCACCCACCACAACGCCCAGCTATTTTGTTGTTGTTGTTGTTGTTGTTGTTGCAGTTTGGCTGGAGCTGGGTTTGAACCTGCCACCCTCGGTATATGGGGCCGGTGCCCCACTCACTGAGCCACAGGCGCCGCCCTGTGCTTGATTTTTATAAATCTTCCATGGTCACCAGAAAGAATACATATTTTTATAATGGGGTAGAAAGTTGTATATTTGGCTGATTTTATTACTAATATAGAACCTTATTTTTTTGTCTACTTATGTTTTAAATTTTGAAAGAGATGTATTAAGCTCTCCCACTATAACTGTGTGATAGGAGTCTAACCAGGTTCTTGTATTGCTAGGTGTTTCTTTGCATTCAGCATTATCATTGGGTGCACATACATTTATTACTATTTTGCAGCATATATTATCTTCACATTATATTCCTTTTTCATACTTAATGGTTTGGCCTTCATTTTTCTATACCCAATATGAATATTCTCATTCTTGCTGTTTGCATTTAGGTAAACATTAATAAATCCCAAGTAAATTATAGTACCTAGATTTCTGGTCTGCCCTTTTTTTGCCTCATAACTCACAGCAACCTCAAACTCTTGGGCTCAAGCGATTCTCTTGCTTCAGCCTCCTAAGTAGCTGGGACTACAGGCACCCACCACCATGCCTGGCTATTTTTAGAGATGGGTGTCTTGCTCTTGTTCAGGCGGGTCTTGAACTGGTGAGTTTAGGGCAATCCACCCACCTCAGCCTCTCAAGAGTGCTAGGATTATAGATATGAGCCACCACGCCTGGCCAGATTTCTGGTCTTTACTAGGTAATGGGAAGGGGTTAACAGACTCCATAAAAGGCAAAGTTTCTTGATTCTATATTCTTCATTGGATATGCTAGTTTTACTTATAGCATATATTAGTAAGATTCTTGTTCTAATATGTTTATTTTCCAGCAAGTCTCCTGATTTAGAGCTCTTATTAATTTTAAAAAATTATTAGGGTACATAATAGTTGTATGTATTTATGGGGTACATGTGATGTTTTGATACAGGCATACAATGTGAATTAACCAAACAAGGTCATTGATATCCACCACCGTAGGCATTTATCATTTCCTTTTGTGTTAGGAACATTCCACTTCCACTCTTCTAGATATTTTAAAATATACTCTTATTGTGAATTATAGTCAATTTGTTGTGTCATCAAATATGTTTATCCTATCTAATTATAATTATTTAAAGCTTTTCATTGAAGAGTATAAACTAAAAAATCTGAACTGAAACAAATACTTAATTTTTGAAATGGTAAAATCAGCTATTAACATCAAACTATCAGATTTAAAATTATAATAATGGACATATTTCACATAGAGGTATTAGTTATTTTCTCAAGTGGGGGTGTGTGTAATGAACAAAAGCAGTAGCAGTGGGCTTTGCTAAGTTCAAATAACTTCTGTAAGCCGGTTAAAGATTATTTCTGGAAGGGTGGTGGTAGTTATATGGGATAACAACGGCATACTTAATTGTCAGGACTATTTTCAAGGTTCTTTTTCTTGGCTGGGGCTGGGTTTGAACCCACCACCTCTGGCATATGGGGCCGGCACCCTACTCCTTTAAGCCACAGGCGCTGCCCTAAGGTATAATTAATTTAAAAATCTTATTTGCCTTTAATGTATCTCACAGGAATACAATAAGGAGTCTTTAAGTCCCTAGAAAACTTGTAAAGAAAGGTACCAAATTGCTTTTACTACTGTAAAGACTCAAACATTTCCATGTTGTAGTATATACAAGTATGTAAGGATGATGACAGCAGTAAAAAACTATCTCTTCTAGTAAAGGGTGACAGATACATTTAAAAAAATCTTTCAATACAGCAGTTATTGGTAACTGCCACAATGGAAGGCTTTTGCTTCTCCTGGATCCAAAATTTATCAAAAGAAGATTAAATTAAGCAGCTGCCCATAACCTTGAATAAAATTAGACCAGAGCTAGAAGCATAGTAATTTACTACAAATACATAAGAAATATTTTTGTATATATACATGCAGCAAATTTCATTTTGAGTACTCAAAAATAGTCACCTCTAACTGTTCCACATGCCGTTGCCACTCTAAATTGTCTTAAAAGAGAATTTTTAAAACTTGGGCTGTTATTCCTAATACAATCATTAACGATTCAAAGGAGGTGAAGTTTTCCCCTCAGTTATTGATATTTAATGTGGTATTAATGCTATCCTTTAGCAATGCAGTATCTGTTGTTAGGGAAATGTGGCGGGAGGCCAAATATAAAAAGGAAATATAATTTGTGGTTTATTTGCAGTTTTGTGCTGTGGCTCAGTGAGCAGGACACCAGTCCCACACATGGCGAGTGGCGGGTTCAAACCTGGCCCCAGCCAAACTGCAACAACAACAACAACAACAAAAAACAGCCGGGCATTGTGGCGGGCACCTGTAGTCCCAGCTGCTGGAGAGGCCGAGGCAAGAGAATCGCCTAAGCCCAAGAGCTGGAGGTTGCTGTGAGTCGTGTGACATCATGGCATTCTACTGAGGGCAGTAAAGTGAGACTCAGTCTCTAAAAAAAAAAAAAAAAAAAGAAAGAAAGAAAAGAAAATGACTTAAGAGTTGATTAGAGATTTATTATTTTTGGTAAAGGACACTCAAAAAGAAGCCCTTTTTTTAAAAGACAGCCCTATATAGGAGTAGGTAGTTGCCTAAAAAGGTTTTCAGGAGATATGAAATGTATGGTAAATAAGACTCTTAAAATAATTTTAAAGAGCACATTGAAAATACATAATCGAACAATTACTTTCCTTATAGAACACCTATAGTGTATATTATAAGGAAAGTAACTAAAACTTATTAGTTATAATTAGAAGCTGACACACTTGCTAGTGTTGCCACCATGTTTATGAAATTATTCTCAGTATCAGGTTTTGAACCATACAAAAATATTAGTTTTATGTTGAAATTACTTTTTTTTTTTTCTTTTGAGACAGAGCCTCATGCTGTTGTCTTGGGTAGAGTGCTCTGGCATCAAGCTCACAGCAACCTCCAACTCTGGGCTTAAGCGATTCTCTTGCCTCAGCCTCCCAAGTAGCTGGGACTACAGGCCCCTGCCACAACGCCCGGCTATTTTTTGGTTGTAGTTGTCATTGTTGTTTGGCAGGCCCAGGCTGGGTTTGAACCCACCAGCTCTGGTGTATGTGGCTGGTGCCTTAACTGTTTGAGCTACAGGTGCCAAGCCAAAATTACTATTTTTAATTACAAATGACATAGCTATAAGCAATTTTTATTATGAACTACACCAGGTTCTATCTTTGATAACTTTGGGTCACATCCAAAAATCAAACATTCCCTTATAGAATAAAGATTTGTGGGAAATGCCAGTATTTTTAAGAGTCTGCCAGCCTCCTCAAATGGTGGTAAATTAATAAACCTGACTTTTCTTCTCAAAAAAAAAAAAGTGCTACTATTGAGATATTTAAAAAATGTAATTAGGGGGCAGTGCCTGTGGCTCAGTGGGTAGGGTGCCGGTCCCTTATACTGAGGGTGGTGAGTTCGAACCCAGCCCTAACCAAACTGTAACAAAAAAAAAAATAGCTAAGCATTGTGGCCGGCGCCTGTAGCCCCAGCTTCTTGGGAGGCTGAGGCAAGAGAATTGCCTAAGCTCAGGAGTTGGAGGTTGCTGTGAACAGTGATACCACAGAACTCTACCAAGGGTGATATAAAGTCAGACTCTGTCTCTTAAAAAAAAAAAAAAAAAAAAAAAAAAAAAATGTAATTAGGGGGCTGAAGTAAATCTCAAAAACATGTAATAATTTAGAATAGACTGGTTACAGTAGCTCATGCCTATTATATAGCACTTTGAGAGGCAAGGTAGGATTTCTCGAGGCCAGGAGTTTGAGACCTGTCTGGTCAACATAAGATGCCACCTCTACAAAAAAAATAGAATAATAGCTGGATATGGTGGCACACTCCTGTAGTCTCAGCTACTTGGGAGGCTGAGGTAGGAGGATAACTTAAGCCCAGGTTGTTTTGAGGCTGCAGTAAGGTATGATGATGCCATTGCATTCTAGCCTGGGCAAAAATTCTGTCTATAAAAAAATTTAGAATAAAGCCAAGAATTGTGGCTTGTATCTGTAGCCCCAACTACTTAGGAGGCTGAGGTAGGAGAATTACTTGAGGCCAAGAGTTCAAACCAGCCTGTGTAATGTAGAGGAAAAAAAAAATTAGAATAAGGCTAGTTTTTACCTAGGTGACTCCTTGGAAAGAAATACTTATTTAGATTCATCAGGTTGAGGAGAAAAAAAGTCTCATTACTTCATCATACCTCTCATTTCTTCCATCCGAAAAGGGGACTGCTGGTGCATTTGTCAACATAACTGCTGTAACACACATAAGTAATATTGGAAGTTAACCTCCCTCTCTCTCTAGTTTTAAAACCCCTGATTTGCTTAAGGGATAACTGAGAATCTAAGGAAATGAAACATGAGTTTGATGAATCTCAATGGAGCATGAGGAGGGAAAACATTAATACCTGAGATGAGTGAAGAGAACACTAAGAAAATCCAGAATGAGAAGACCCACAGTCTAATGAGATGGCTCTATCTTAGGATAAAAAGCAATAGAAAGATAGAATTAAAAGACCTAGGTTTGAGCTTAAGCTGCATTATTTTGGAGCAAGTCACAGAACCACAAAGATCCTTTAAAACAATATTCTCATTTTCAATGTTTCACAGGATTAAGGAGGACAAAATGAACAGTATGCCTGGTTACTTTTTTATTTTTTCCAGACAGAGTCTCACTACATTGCCCTCAGTAGAGTGCCATGGCGTCACACTCAAACTCTTGAGCTTAAGCGATTCTTTTGTCTCAGCCTCCCAAGTAGCTGGCACTACAGTTGCCTGCCACAACGCCTAGCTACTTTTTTGGTTGCAGTTGTCATTGTTGTTTAGCAGCCCCTGGCCAGGTTTGAACCTACCTGCCTCAGTGTATGTGGCTGCCACCCTATTTACTGAGCTAAGGGCGCCCAAGTCATGCGTCCCTACTTTTGTATGCTGTGAAACTCTTATAGAGTTGGAGATATTCTTATACCAATCGCCAAAGTCATCATCATATAAGTAGGGAGAGGCAGGAGGTAGAGTGCTAAGGGAGGTGATATTAATGGTAATAAAATATAAATTTGTTAGAAGCAGACTTTCTACTACATAGAAAGAAAGGTGTTTAAAATAATTTTGTAAATGAAAACTTTCAGTTTTCAACTAGTGGCTGAGAGATTATTTTCTCCATGGGTTCTTACCATATCCTTCAATCCTCAATATGAACCTATAAGGTAAGTATTACTTCCATCTTAAAAATGAAAAACCTGAAGCTAAGCGAGATTAAGACTTGCTGAAAGCCACAGAGGTATAATACAGTGAAAACCAGGTTTTACACCAGTTATTTTAGTTCCCATTCACTTTTCTCATGAACACTACACTTCCTTCCTGTTCACAATGCAAACTTACAGCTCAGAGGATATTCATGCCTTGTATTGAATTACAATAAATTACTTAAAATGTATTTCATAAATATTTCTGAAAGACCTAACATAAGGCAGCACTGAATACCAAGGGGTTAAAAAAATAGAAGGAAAATCAAGAGAAGGCTGGCTTGAAGCTGAGGAGGAGAGCTATAAAAATGGTTAATACTGTTGAATATTGCAGGGGACATGGAAAATGGCCGAAAAGTGACAGATTTGCCAACTAGGTGAGTGGTGGCTCTGGTGAGAAATATTTTAACATAGTGAGGACAAATGTCAGATTATCTTTGATTAATACAAGAATGGAAAAGTATCCAGTGTATGCAATATTAATACGAAACCAACAGATAAGTAACTACACCTCCACAAGAGAGAACAAAATTAAAATGGGAGGAAGGAGGAGGGAAATGAGACATTGTAGGATCTTCATCTACTTTTCTCTATCTTGTCCACAAGGAGAACAAAATTTTTCTCAAATGTGCTTTTGAGGGATAATTTACTTTATATGTGTATTTTTCCCTCATGATTCCCATGTGGCCTTGAGACAAAAGCTGTATCTTACACATTTTCGTATATCAGAGCCTAGCAAAGAACATGCTTGCTACATAATAGGATAGTAGATTCTCAGTTAACTTCTGTTTGAATGATATATTTAATCTGGCATGAATTTAACGAACCTCTGATGTGTCATCATAAATATCTTCCTTCCCAAAACATCAGAAGACATAAATGTTCACTTAAAAATGGCAAAATGTATAAAACAGCATATGTTTTGTAATTAGTAGCCCTGAGTTCAAGTCCTGGGGTTTTCAAGTTACAAGATGGTAACTGTGTTACTTCAGGCTTTATTCAGCTGGTTCACTTATATAAAAAATGGTGATAACCCATCTTCTACACTTGCCTCATAGGGTTTTTATTAGGATCAGATGCTGGGTGTGGTGGCTCATGCCTGTAATCCTAGCACTCTTAGGTGGCCAAGGTGGGAGGATCATTTGAGGTAGTTTGAGATAAGTCTGAGCAAGAGCGAGACTCCAGCTCTACAAAAAAAATAGAAGCATAATGATACTTGCCTATTATCCCACCTACTTGGGAGGCTGAGGCAGGAAGATTGTTGAGTGTGAGGCTGTAGTGAACTATGTTCATGCCACTGCACTCTACTCTGGGCAACAGAGTAAGACCCTGTCTCCAAAAATAAATAAAGGAAATATGAAAGTTATTACTCAACTTTTAAAAACCCTGTAATACCTTCCCATTGCCCTCAAGAAAAAGTCCAATGCTTTAGCATTGTCCTAGAAGGACTTTTGTGGACTCTGTTCAATTCTCCAGGACTATTCTCAACAATCTAAGCTCTTTTTCACTTCACAGCCTTTGTGTACAAGCTGTCTGCTTTGCTTAGAATGCTCTTCCCCTATACACTGGCTACTACTAACAGTAACACTAAACAGGTAGTATTCTTATTCCAGTTGCACAGATAAGGCACAGAGAAGTGAAGCAATTTACCAGCACTGAGTAACACAGCTATTAAGTGTAGGCACTGGGTTTCAAACCTAGATATGCCTGAATTCAGTCACTTTTCAACCCATGCCATTAAAGTATCAAGTTTATCCAGGAAGTCTAACATTTTTAATATCCTCTAATAACAAGGGTAATATGGTTAGCACTTAAGACACTGGTTTATAAACACCTGGTATAATCACATGGTACTGTGATTATAATCACATGCCAACTGGAGAATGAATTTAGGTAAAACTGCATCTTGTTCCACTTTTGCTTCCCCAACTGCTATTACAGTTCTTGGTACACATAACAGGTATTAAAAAATACGTGCTGAATAAGTAAGTGAAAATGCTTTTAAACAAACAGAATTTACCTAAGACATCACTAGGCTTACCAGTTTGTGATCTACAGAATCCACTTTTTCCCCCTTTGGCAGTGTGGTACTTCTGCTTGTATCTGTTCTTCTGTGACTTCCTGTTTGCCATCCTCTCCCCTTCATAACAGAGATCTGCAGTTTGTGAAAATCTTTTATAGAAAAAACTAAAATATTAAATAACTTTTCTATGCATAGTCAATTTCTTTAAAATTCCCGAAAACCTAAAATATATATACATTACAGCAAAACGTCAGAGATAAATGAGGGAAAAATATCTTTTAAAAATAAATTTCAAATCAAGACTAGGCTGATTGGAGAAAAGTAACTTCATTTATAAATGAAACCTGCCGGTGCTGCCCACGCAGTGCTTTCCCAGGAGGCATCTTATTTTTCATAATAATTTACTAAGGCTTCTGATGATATATTAAACAGGTGCTGCACTGAGCAGAGGGTATATTTAAATCAACCTTTTTTGGCTCAAGTTTTTGGCAAAGGGCCCAGAAATTAAGGTAATCATTTTTGTAGTCCTCATCACCTTCGAGGGGGAGAGAAATGAGGAGGTGAAGGAGTGAAAAAAGGTAACGAGGAAGTGTGGCAAACAAACTGTTCTTCATACAGAGCTCGGGTGAGATTGCAGGTAAGGCCCGGTCAAATGATCATTTACGTTCCGTCAATTTTCTCTACTCTCGTAAAAAATGACATTTGGCTTTGTAAGTAAGAGAATATACGAAAAAGGAAGGTATGTGGCCTCGTGGGAACTTCAGTACCCGATCGGCGTCGGGGAACGCCCGACTAGCGCCGCAGGTCCAACCGCCGCCAGCTCGCGGATGCCCCCGGGGGGCCCGACGCCGGGTCAGGCTTCCCTTCGCTCTCCGCCACCCACAAGCCACCGCGCCACGGCGCGCACGCGCAACGGCGATGGCCATCTCAGGAAGAGGAAAATGGAATAAACAACTCGGAGGAACCAGAGCGCGAGAGAGCGAGTGGAGGCAGAATTTAAAAATAAACTGGCCCCTCCGCACTCCCCATCCACTCGCCGCCGCTGCTGTCTCTTTCCCTACCCGCGCCCTGGAAGTCCCCGTTTGGGCCCACGCGCCCACCCCGTCGTCCCGCGCGGCCCCTTTAAGAGAACGAGAGTGAGTGAGAGAGAATCCCAGCTCTCCCCCTCCCCTCCCCTCCTTCCTACCCCCTCCTCCCTTCCCCCCTCCCCGGGCGGCTCCGGCTCCCGCAGCGGGACAGACCCACCCGCCCAGGCTTTTATCCGGCACCGGCAGCGTCTTCCTTCCCTCCCCCGTCTATGGTGGCGGTGGCGGCGGCGGAAGACGAGGCTGCGGCGTTGCCATGAACAGTGGCGGCGGCCTCCCGCCCCCCTCGGCCGCCGCCTCCTCTTCCTCCTCCTCGCTGGCGGCGGCAGTGGCGGTGGTGGCCCCGCCGGGGGTCGGGGGTGTCCCCGGCGGGGCGGCGGCTGGAGTGAAGCTCAAGTACTGCAGATACTACGCCAAGGACAAGACTTGCTTCTACGGGGAGGAGTGTCAGTTCCTGCATGAGGACCCGGCCGCTGGGGCTGCCCCGGGCCTCGGCCTCCATAGCAACAGCGTCCCCCTGGCTCTGGCGGGTGCGCCCGTGGCCAGCTTTCCACCTGGAGCGGTCCCAGGAGGGGGAGCTGGGCCGCCCCCCGGGCCCAAGAAGCCGGACCTCGGGGGCTCGGGGGCAGGAGCTGCACCTGGCGGAGGAGGCAGCGGCGGGGGACTCGATGGACCGAGGCTAGCAAGTGAGTATGCGGGCGCGGAGGGCCTGGCGGCGAAGGTAAGGCCTGGGGCCGGATGAGGCCCTGCTGCCGCTGGGAGCTGAGCCCAGCCCGCGGGCTCCCCCCCACCTCCCAAGGCGGTCTGCGAGGCCTAGGTCAGGCTTGAGCCCGCCTTCCTTCTTCCTGCTTCCCTCCCCACTGCTTTGGGCTAGCCCGGGAGCTGGGGGGAGGCTGGGTTCCTGGGAACGTGGGTGGGAGGATTGGGGTGATGTGAGTGGGGGCGGGGAGGAAGGGGGATGGGCTGCGGCGTGTGGAGTGCGAGAAAAGGGGGTGTCGTTTCCGGGGGGTGTGGAAAGGGGCTGGGTTTGCGGGCACGTGTTTTGCGTGTTGGGTGTGGAGTAGTGTCTGCCTTGTGTTGAGGTTCCCTAGTGGGGGTGGGTGTATGTTTGTGTGTGTGTGTAGGGGGTGGGAGGTGAGGGGCAGGCTTAAGTCTTCTTGGAGTAGGTTGAAAGAACCGACAAAGTTTGTGGAAGATTTGCGGAAGACACATTTTCCAGGCCGGAAATGCTTTCTAAGGATTAGGAAAGGAAGACTGCGGCTTTTACGGTGCGCTCAGGTTTAATCGAGAGTTTAGAGTAGGGATTCCAAGACTTGTATTTCAACGTCGTTTTCCAGAAAGCAGGACTAAGTTGGGTGTCAGTAGGGAACCTGTCTTCTACAACTTCGTATCAAGCAAACTATTAGCGTTATACGTTGACTTGTCTGCGTTGTCTTGTGCAGCGTGCGTTTATGAGCGGCTGAACCCTTGGGTGCGGTATCTTAGGGCTGTTTGTAATTTTTACTTGTGCTATTATCTGTTGACTTGAAGCTTTTTATGGGTTTGTGAGTGGAGTTTACGATGGAACATTGGAGTCCTATCTTCTTGGGATTTCTGGAGATATCTGAAAATAATTTGATGGGAAGTTTAACTTGGACGTGAGAACATTTTTGTCTTTTTTAACACTAAATGAACGTGGTATAAGATTTTAGCCCTTATTTGCTTTATGAGAATTATTTAATATCTTTCCAAAGTTTTTATTTTTTAAAAGATAATGTCTGTTACGACAGGCCTGACTTCAGTGCATATGCATTTGCTGAGGCTGATACGCTAAGAAAATTTGTCAACTTATAAGTGACCGTAAGTGGTCAGTTATTGGTGGAATTTTATCATTTTTGAGCATCAGCTTTGCATTTTCTGTGTAATCTTCTTTTGGATGGGTGAGTTGGGGCTCACATTAATTTAAGAATAATGTTTGATAAGTAAACGATGAAGCTGAACAGCTAGCTGTTTTGTTACCTACAGAAAGAGGTACTTTTTAAAATGCTGGCTTTGGAGTTCACATGTAATCTTTCTAGGATTTTCTAATTAACACATAATAGAAGAATTGGTATGTGAAAGATAGGACAGGTGAAGACGGAAGGTGAAGGTAAGCACCCTTAGGTGGAGGAGAAATGTTAGCAATGGCTTTAAAGGTGGAAGTATTCTCTATCTTAGAAAGTAAGCAAGTAATTGAGATACAGGGTCTTGAGGGGACAGGTAGTTAATGCAGAAAAAGCATTTAAAAATTCATACTTAGTCATTTAACAGTTATCTGAGTAAATAGCTGATTTATATATTTGGATTCTGTAGCGTTTGTTTTAACTTTGCTATCTGAAGCTTTTCTGTGGTAGACTTCCTGGTATCTCTCAGGTTGGGATTCCTTGTGGATGAGATAAAATTCCTTCTTGTCAGGGAGTGACAAGTAAAATTGTTGAGGAATTAGGGAAGAGGGTTGTTGGTGATTTAATGGCTGCTGTCGATTTTTACCCTTGTTTAATTTTTAGTTTAGTTTCTACCTTTTGCTATATTATTGTGTCTTTTGAGACAGGCTTGATCTTTTTAGTGGATGAGGCAAGTAAAATAGACAACACATTCTAAGAGGTGTTATTGTTATTAGAAGTTTAAATTTTGTTACTGACTTGACCTTGTGGCATCGCAGAGAGAGTTTTGTTTTTACTTTTTCTTTGCTCTTTAAAGGGTAAAAATGTATAGTATGCAGCTGAGCAGCCATAAGCTGGATGTTCCTGTAGCAGTATTTTGTTTGGCTTCTAGGGTATCTTGTATGTGCATGTATGTGTTTTGTTGTTTGAGACAGTCTCACTATGTTGCCCTCAGTAGAGTACGGTGGCATCACAGCTTGCAGCAACCTCAAACCTCTTGCACTTAAGCAATTCTCTTGCCTCAGCCTCCCAAGTAGCTGGGACTACAGGCGCCCACCACAGTGCCCGGCTATTTTTTTTTGTTATTGTAGTTGTCATTGTTGTTTAGCGGGCCTTGGCCTGGTTTGAACCCCCCTGCTTCGTGGTAGGTGGCTGGTGCCCTAACCACTGAGCTATGGGCGCCAAGCCCATGTATGTGTGTTTTTAAACATTTTTTTTGTTTTTGTTTTTATTTTTCTATTTTATTTTTTTTTTGCAAAGGTGTATTTATCAACATTTTGCATGTCAACAAGTTGGTCTAATTATTATTATTATTTTTTATTAAATCATAGCTATGTACATTGGTATGATCATGGGGCATCATACATTAGTTTCACAGACAGGTTGACACATTTATATCACACTGGTTAACATAGCCTTCCTGGCAATTTCACAGTCATTGTGTTGAGACATTTATATTCCACGTATACTAAGTTTCACATATACCATTGTAAGATGCACCACAAATGTATTCTTACCAATCCCCCTCTTGTTTTTGTTTTTAAATATTTTGTAGAAGTATAACGTACCTAGAGAAGAGTGTACAAATGATACGTTCTTGGAATTTATTTTCATAAGAGGAGATACTATATAATCAGCATTCAGATCAAGAACTAGAAAATAATCAGTACATGCAGAAGTTCTGCTCTTGCACCCCCCCAGTGACCACTCTTTCCCAACGATAACTACTACTTTCTAACATAACAAATTGTCCATTTTTTGTACTTCTTGAACTTTACAGCAGTGGAATCATGTAGTACTTTTTGTGGGCCTCTTTCAAGGTGTTTATGAGAGCTTTTCCTGTTGTGAATTCTCTTAGTCTCATTTCTGTACGGTGTTACATTGTGTAAATATACCACATTTTATTTTCTCATTTGGATTGTTTGCAATTTTTGTCCACTAAGAATTCTCATACATGTTTTTTGGTAAGCCAGTCTATATATTTCTGTTGGGTCACATAGGAGTAGACGAGCTGGATCATAATAGGGTAGCATAGCATAATAGAGTATGCATATGTTCAGTTTATAGGGTATATGTTTGTTCGGCTTTAGTAAATGGCATCAAACAGGTTTCTGAAATGATTGTACCACTTTTACATTCGTTCCAGAATGTATGAGAATTCCATTCGCTCCACATTCTTCTGAAAACTTGGTTATTACTCATCTTGTAATTGTAGCCATTCTTGCCCCCCAAATTATGGTATAATTCTGGTGTTTTTAATCCCCCCCCCAAACATTGTGAGTTTTAAATGAATTATTTGGCAACAAGAAAAAAAATCAAGGGATTTATTATAGAAATACAGATTTCTGGCTTCCTTTGAAGGGCAGCTCTTACCTGAACTGGAATTAAGCCTTGCTTTGGCAAGACTCTATATTTTGTCATACTCCCTAAGTGGGCAACTTTGAAAACTAGGCATTAGCATTTTTGACCCTTACTTTGATACTGATTAACACCCAATAAGTAGAAGAGTTGGTGTGGGAAAGATAGGACAGGCTATAAACAGATGGAGATGGAAAGTGAAGAAAAACATTGGCAGAATTGTTTTGTGTTTCAGGTAGTGTTAAAACGTAGATAAGTGCATAAAAAAATTTTATTCTTTGCACACATTGGAAAACCGAAGTGTGGAGGCTTTTTTAGTGTACTTAGATGCAGTAATGTTTCAGCCTTGTAAAGAACTGTACTTTGTTGCTTACTTTTTATGCCTATAGTATATATTTTCTTTGACTCTTCTGTTTAACTGATAGTGTGGTGCGAAACATGTTCTAGCATTTGAGATTGTTGTTTGAGTGATAATAGTTTATTTAAAATAAAGCATTTATTTTTGACATTTCACATTTGTTAGGCTTAGGATTTTCTAAGGTTCAAATATGATTTGATTTGTGTTTGTCTAAATTACTGATTCTGGACATTTAGTGTTGTAATGCTAATTTTTAATTAACTAGATTTTCAAAATGGCTTTAATTTTCAAAGTGCATGTTTTTGGAAGCTAAAATATTTATTTATTTATTTGAGACAGAGTCTCACTCTGTAGCTGTAATCTGTAGCTGTAGAGTGCTATGGCCTTAGCCTAGCTCAAAGCAACTTGAAACTCTTGGATTTAAGCAGTCCTCCTGTCTCAGCCTCCCCAGTAGCTGGGGCTACAGGCACCTCACACAACACCCTGCTAGTTTTTCTATTTTTAGTAGAGATGGGGTCTCTCTCTTGCTCAGGTTGGTCTTGAAATCCTGAGTGCTAGGATTAACAGGCGTGAGCCATAACACCCAGCCAGCTAAAATATTTATTATGCCAATACTCTGTTTATATTTTATGTACATTACTTTATTTGAAATCCAGTACATTTATTTATCAGAATACACTTACTTTTAAGTTCTATTTAATATAATATACTTGATTAGTAGTGAAGGCTTTGGAATCAGACAACTTAGCTGGAATTGACTTTGTATAAATTTTCAAACTTTAAAAAGCTTCAGTTTTTTTCATCTTAAATGTGGAGATTATAAGGGCACTTACCTCAGTATTATGAGAATTGCATGAGACATATAGTGAGGTTTCAGTTATAGCTGCTGGTATTATTGAATATTAATCTATAATAAACCTCTTTCTTTCCCAAATTTTTGACAGCATACATTCAAGACCAGTAAAATAACTACAGATTATTTAATTGTGGTTATCTGTCCAAAAGGAGGAGAGTCGTACCATGGATAACTTAGTAGTGTATGTCAAAAATGGTTCTGTTTAAGCCAGGACTATATTTTTCATGTCACAAATCTGTATTAACTCACAGGAAAGTGAGTACTGGGACTTTGCTATTAGGATTGATGGTCGAGGTTCCATCATTTTTATTGGAATAGTACACAAAGTATATAACAAAGACTTTATAATATCATTCATCTTACTTATTTAATATTGTACTTGCAAAGTGGTAAGCTCTGAGCTAGGTAATAGGAATATAACAGTGAACAAAATAAGATTCTGCCCTAATGGAGTTTATATTCTAGTGGGGGACACAGACATATGTTTAAGGTAATATTAGGTCTTGATAATTCAATGAGGAAAACTCAAATAGGTATATACTAACATAAGTCCAGGTAAGATTCAGTGTCTTATTTTAATATGTAGGAATTTGTGCTGGACTGGGTGTTCTGAGATTTTGATTTTAGTGCTGTACAGAATAACTATGTGGTCTTAGGCTAATCATTTGGTTTGTGTGTAGATGGTGCCTGATTTACTGATTTTATAATGGGTTTATCAGGACATAGATCCTTCAGAGATTTATGATGGTTTGATTTACGATGATTTGATTTATAATTTTTCAGCTTTATGATGGATTTATAATGGTATTAAATGCATTTTCAATTTAATGATGTTTTTGGCTTATAGTGAGGTTATATGCTAAATAAACTCATTGTAATTTGAAAATATTGTATGCCAAAAGTACATTTGATACACCTAACTACTGAACATCATAGCTTAGCCCAGGGTACCTTAAATGTGCTTAGAACATTTACATTAACTTAACACTTGGCCAAAATTATCTGGCAACACAGTACACTGTAGAGCTTTGGTCCCTAACCTTTTGGCATCACGGACTGGTTTCATGGAAGACAACTTTTCCATGGACTGACGTGGGAGGAGAGGGATGGTTTTGAGATTATTCAAGCACATTATGTTTAATGTGCACTTTATTTGTATTATTGTTACATTGTAATATATAGTGAAATAATTGTACAACTCTCCATAATGCAGAATTGGTGTTGGTTTCCTGCAACTAGACGGTCTCATCTGGGGTGATGGGAGACAGTGACTCCCCAAATGTGTGACTTACGTCCTCAGCTCCAGATCAGATCATCAGGCATTAGATTCTCTTAAGGAGTGTGCAACCTAGATGCCTTCTATGCATAGTTTACAGTAAGGTTCATGCTCCTCTGCAGGTGATATGACAGGAAGCGGAGCTTAGGCAGTAATGCAAGTGATGGAGAGCAGCTGTAAATACAGATGAAGCTTTGCTCCGTGATTGCTGCTCACCTACTGTGCAGCCTGGTTCCTAACAGTCCAGGAACTGGTTCTGTGGCTTGGGGGTTTGCAGACTGTAGCTATAGAGCAGGGGCCCTCAAACTGCAGCCCGCGGGCCACATGAGGCTGTGTGATTGTATTTGTTCCTGTTTTGTTTTTTTTACTTCAAAATAAGATATGTGCAGTATGCATAGGAATTTGTTCATACTTTTTTTTTTAAAACTATAGTCCGCTCCGCCAGTGTTCTGAGGGACAGTGAATTGGCCCCCTGTTTAAAAAGTTTGAAGACACCTGCTCTAGAGTATAAGCTGTTTACCCTAGTGAGTTGCTGTTCCCTGCTGCTGCCAACCACATTGAGAGATATTGTGCCACATGTCACTGAACTGGGAAAACATTAAACCTCAAAGATTTTTTTTTTTTTTTTTTTTTTTTTGTAGAGACAGAGTCTTACTTTTTAACCCTCGGTAGAGTGCTGTGGCATCACACAACTCACAGCAACCTCCAACTCCTGGGCTTAGGCGATTCTCTTGCCTCAGCCTCCTGAGTAGGTAGGACTACAGGCACCCGTCACAACACCTGGCTACTTTTTTGTTGTTGCATTTTGGTCGGGGCTGGGTTTGAACCCACCACCCTCGGTATATGGGGCCAGTACCCTACCCACTAAGCCACAGGTGCTGCCCTAAACTTCAAAATTTTAAGTGTATGGTTTCTAAACTGTTCTTCAAAAGTGAAGCCATTGTAAGGTGGGGACTGTTAGTATAGGTAAGGGTGTGCTGATCTCTCTAATCTTGGCTAAGTTAATTGCCATGTAGATAATAGCCCTCTTCCCTAGAAAAAGGTCTCCCTTCTTTGGTATCTCTCTTTGGCATGTCTCTCTTGCTTTTTCTTCTAAGCTAGTTTTAAATTATATTTTTAATATTACAAAAATTCCAGCTTTAAAGCAAGCACAAAGGCTTGCACCTGTAATCCCAGGCTGAGGCAGGAAGATTGCTTGAGACCCGGAGCTTGTGACCAGCCTGGGTAAGATCTAAAATATTAAAAAAATTTTTTTTTAGCTGAGTGGGGTGGCATGTTCCTATAGTCCTAGCTAATTAGAAAGCTGAGGCAGGGGAATCCCTTCAGCCCAAGAATTTGAGGCTACAGTGCACTCTAGCCTGGCTGACAGAATTGAGACCTTGTTTCATTAAAAAAAAAAAAAAAAAAAAAAAATTCACAGTTCTAGAAAAATAGGAGCATAGGAGCAATATCTTGATTTTGGAATTAAAAATGTAATGCATGCACAGGTTAAAATTTAAATAGCACAAAAGGGTACTACACAGTGAAAAGTAGTCTTCTTCCTTCATTAGTTCCCTAAACCGTCTCTTTAAAAAGACAGTTACTCTTTCTAGTTTTTGTATCTATTAACAAGTATTCATTGCCTGTACTATCATTCATATTGCTTATCTTATAGCTTGTTCCAGATTCGTACATAGAAATCTACCTTATTTTTCATGGCTGCATAATATTGCATGGTATGTTTATGTTATCAGAGTCTTTAGAATGGGTATTTATTTTGTGACAGTCTCACTTTGTCACCCTTGGTAGAGTGCTATGGGGTCATAGCTCACAGCAACCTCAAACTCTTGGACTCCAGTAATCCTCTTGTCTAGCCTTCCAAGAAGCTGGGACTACAGGGCTCGCCACAATGCCCGGTTATTTTTTTTTTGGAGATGGGGTCTTGCTCTTGCTCAGGCTGGTCTTGAACTTAGGAGCTCAGGCAATCCACCAGTCTTAGCCACTTAGAGTGCTAGAATTTATAGGCGTGAGCCACCGAGCCCCAGTTAGAATGGGTAGATTGTTTTAGTCTTCCTATTATAAATGATGGCACCAAGTTGTTAGGCATTAATTAACATGTATATTTATGTATAAATTTACACAAATATATGACATAGACATACATTAAGGAACATACAGGATCGGGTTCAAACTTGGTATATTAAAAAAAACTATGTAGGTGAAACCCATGGCTCAGTAGGTAGGGTGCTGGCCACATACCCTGGATTTGAGCTACCTAGGCCAGCTAAACCAACAATGATAACTGGAACAAAAAAAAAAAAAGGTGTCTCGACCCCTATGCACTGGTCTTGGTCGCTGCTGGACGGAACCAGGTGTGACATGGATTAGAAGTACAAGCTTGCGGGAGGCTGGCTAACTTTAATTGCACGGTAGCCCCGAGCCCCCTCTGTAATGGCTATTTATTAAGGTTATACACAACAGGAACAGGGGTGGAGAGTTAAGGTCATTGCATAGGAGGGCTGCATGCTTAAGGATTGCCACCTGCTCTCCTCACGTGTTCTTTCCCCACAACCTTCATGAAGCACTAAGCATCAGTGTTTAACACATGCTTACTAGTAAGTGACTGATCTTATCACATTTTGGAACACTGAGTTACTTGGGGGATTGCCCCCAA
>CAUYPK010141237.1:0-12384 GCA_963574355.1 Loris lydekkerianus | reverse complement strand
AGGCAGTTCAACTGAGTGCCAAGTCCAAGAACACCAAAACAGTTCACAGGTAAGGCCTTTCCGGTTTGCAGTCTCACTGCTGCTTGTACTTACAGTTGCCGGCGTGATTAGGTCGATTGAACACACGCAACCACTTGCCAGTTTTCCACTGTTTTTGTCGTCCTCTTGGCGTCCAGAAGTCCCTTGCTTGTTCCCTCTATCCTCAAAGTGATTATTATAGGCAGATACCACCAGCCAGAGATGCCTGGAGTCTTGTCTCCCCAGACTCACTGTGCCCAGTTGCAGGGAAGCTGTTACTTGGCCGCCATCTTTAATCCCAACCACAATTTATTAATTCATTCTTAAAGCCTCTTTGCTTCTCAGTCTATAGCTCTCCCTAAGTAATCGCAGTCTCTTCTATGGTTTTTTCCACCCTGTGTGTACTGAGGCCGAAGTCGTTTCTTCACAATTCAGATCTATGTAATGAACTGCTTTTAAATAGTACTGTTTCGATGCCTCAACTTCTCTCAAGTTCAACATGTCCAAAATTAACCATCTTCCCCCCAAAAATCCATCTCTGTTGACGTTTCTCTTAACAAAGGCACTGCCTTTTTTCTACCCGTTTGCTTTCCCCTCCTCTGTGATTTCTTCTCACTGTTTCTCCATCTAGTTATTTGTCTTTTGATATCTCATGACTATAACTTTCTCTTCTTCACCTATCCTCGTTTTCTCTCTCTTGGTTTGCTGCCTCTCTCATGACTTCCAGCCACCTCTCTTGTGGCCTTCTCATTCCCATCATGCCTCTACCAGAGCCACTTTTCCAAGATAATTGGTCAAGTTATTACTCTTTTTCATAGAATCAATCAAGAGTCACATTAATTATGATGTTTTCACTCAGTGACTTGCAAAACTACTCAGATATCCTAAAGAGGATGGGCTTGGAATTCATAGGGGGGATTCATTAATATCACCAGAGAGAAACTTTGCTTCCACTAGGTGAAGTGATTCCTGAAACTGCTCTCTATGTTTTTCAGAATGACATTTTCCTCAGACATTATGACAAAGGACCATGCAGGAATAAACTCGGCCACTCGAGAGCATCAGTGATGTGGAACCGAACACAGGTACCCTGACCTTCAAAGGAGCATGACATAAACCAGCATTGTGATGGCTTAAGCATCCCAGCTCTTCATGCTTCCCACTCTATTCGCTACTTATTCTTGCCAGCATGGGAGGTTCTGGAGGGCTCTGGGGTGGGGATAGAGAAAGGTAATGGGGCAGCCACCTGAATTCACGAGTACAGTCTCCTTGAGGACAGTTGGGGGGGCGTAGGGCACCAGTGCAGCCAAGCAGTTAAGAGTGACCTGCAGAGGGTAGGTGGGCATTCTCCCATCTAAATCCCTTTCTTCTTAGTAAAGTATCTCAAGAATGGAAGAAAAAGTATCCAATGTACTCAGTACTATTATGAAACCAATATATAACCACCTATACTTTCATATGAATAATAAAACACAACTAAAGCCCAAGATGAAGGCGGGAAGAGGAGGGGGAGGGGAGGGAAAGGGGGAGGTTGGATAGAGGGAGGGTAATCAGGGGGACTTCACCTATGGTGCATATTGCAAGGGTACATGTCAAATCTATTAAGTATAGAGTATAAATGTCTTAACACAATAATTAAGTGAGGTGAATGCTATGTTAACCAGTTTGATATAAGCATTCCAAATTGTATATAAAATCAGCACATTGTACCCCATAAATGCATTAATGTATACAGTTATTTAATAAAAAAAATTAAAAATCCCTTTAAGGCATATTAGCTATCCAAGGCAGTGCTTTAAAACTCAGTAAGCCCCCGCCAGGGCTTGGATCCCTCTGTTCATGCCATTGTGTGTTTATGTGGCAGGTTCAGAGGGGGTCATGGTGTATTTTTAATAATGTTTTGTATTTATTAAATGCTGCATTCTTTTTGACGGTATAAATGCTAATATCCTAGTTATCATTATTAGTACCCCTATAGACAGTTGAGGAAACTCAGGTAGAAAGAGAGCCAACACCAATAATTCATTATTATATTGGTCTTGCATCAGCTCCAGTTAGCATTTGGTTTATTCTCACCCTCAAGTCAGTCCTTGTGTGTCCCTGGTTTGTATGCAGTTCAGACCATTGCTGGGTACTGGCTGAAAGCTCCCATATAAATGTAACTGTGTTATGTGCCTCAGATGGTGTCTTAGTCATTCTTACTATACCAATTGACTGTAAACAGGGAGCTCAAATAACAGAAATTTATTTCTCACTGTCTAGAGGCTGAGAAATCTGAAGTGTAGGTACCAACCGGGTGAGGGCTTTCTCGCTGGTTCCAAGATGGCCAATTTCTTCCATGTGTTCACATAGTAGGAGGCCTAAAGGCAAGAAGCAAGCTCTCTGGTGTCACTTCTTACATAAGCACTAATCCCCTCATGAGGATCCTGCTCCTATGCCCTAAATTAACTTCCAAAGGTCCTATTGCTAGATGCCATCACTTTGGGGATTCAGACTGTCAACACATGAATTTGGGCAGCAGGGCACCAACATTTGGTCCACAGTGAATGATGTAGTTGGAATAAGTATACATATGGAAAGATTTAATGCTGAAATGTGCTTTTCTTCTAAATTTCCAGGTGGTGGGGATTCTTGTAGGCTTGGGCATCATTGCCTTGGTGACTTCTCCCTTGTTACTCCTGGCCTCCCCGTGTATAATCTGTTGTGTCTGCAAGTCTTGTCGGGGTAAGAAGAAAAAGCACGACCCATCTACTACCTAAAGGTCTCCGTGTTCATGTGCCACAGATGTCCTGAGACAGCACAGTGATAAAGCCCTGCTTAGTGATCTTGCCTCCTTCTCCTTGCCAAACTTTGGAAGTGCCTCTGTGTCCAGACTTTTAATCTGCCTGCCAGCCTTCTGTGTCAAAAAAGGCTAAGTCTGGACTCTCTGTGGTCCAGGCTGTGTCTATGGAGCATGTCGGGAGCTTCGGGGTTGCTTGGGAGGAACTAATACATCGTCATTTTATCATCCAAAGGATCCCACTGGACTTTCACTTCCAGCCAAAGTCAAAGAACCTGAGTGAACATTTGATATAATAAACGTGTTGTCACGGTTAGCAACATACAAGATAACTGAGAAGCTAGAGTCTGTTCTGTGTTGATTTGACCACCATGAGAGACACGGGGGAAACCCAACGTAGGAAGCGAAGGTTAGGACTGCAAAAGGAGAAATTCTCAGAGCTGTAAAGCAGGCTGCTTATCATAAGGAGTCGATATGGTGGTTCTGCCTCTGCTGGCTACTGAGTGTGCTGTTCCCAATGTTCCCACAATGACTTGGCAGAAACACAATAGGTTTCTCCTTGTGATGTCAGCTTTAAGCAGGAGAAACTGCTGTGCAGAGGGAGTTGTCCTTTCCCAGTAAAAGGGTTGCAGCTTGTTGAACAATATGGTCTAATTTAGTGCCTCTCCCTTGGCAAATGTAACTTTTCTAAGGTGTTCAACCCATCTCATAAAGCTGGTAGCTGTGGTCTACGAAATTGTTTCATATAAAATACGGGTAGAGTGGTAGCGGGTCAAAACCTTTGTCATGGTAACAGGGAACATTCTTGGGCTCTGTGTTCACATACCCAACAGGTTTGAAATTGGACCTAAGAGTGCAGGTCTACAGTTAATATTAAAGCCTATAGGTACATCTAAAATCCAGATGACTTGCAGCCTACCTAGAATTTCTATCCATTGGGCATGCATGGGTATACCAATAGTATACGCAAAATAAAGATTTACATAAAAGCCTTCTGTGACTAAAATGGTTTGTTATACATCACCCTGAAGATGTTTTGCATATTATATATGTGAATTTTGGTTGTTAAGTTCATAACTTACCCAAGGGTATAGACTCATAACTCTTTTAAAATAATACTTAGGATGATATCACACCATCTTAATCAAGTTACTTACATGTTTTCAAACACAATTCAGAGCAGCTCTCCTCAGTATAATTTATTATTCTCTTTCTGCATCTGTTAGGACAATTCGAATACTCTCTATGTATGTAAGGCATTGATAAAACAATAATCATATGTGAGAAATAAAATGGAAACGCTTTATATATATTAAATATTTTGGTTTTATGTCACCTCATTGTGACATATACTGTTAGTCCAATTTGAATAAACAGGTTTTGAAAAAACAAACCTTTTTCTCCAATGATAGGATAGTATAATTGCCTGGTGCTTCGCGAGACCTACACTAGATGTTACTGGAGAGTTCTTGAAGCCAGGGATACCACATCAGGAACTGTTCAGGGCCTATGATTTTTTTTAGGTAACTGGGTAACTAGATGATTAATTGCTGCTATCCCAGATGACGCTTTGCCTATGTAATGGGATATATGCTAAGTGGGGATGTGTGTATTTAAGGAACTTCAGTTTACATGTGTATATCAATGTCTGATGTATGTGTAATACATCTATCAGTCATGTACATTCTTACTTAACAGTTTGTATAGAACAGTAGGTCAGAACTCTGGGAAAACTTTTCAATGGCAACCAACCAAGATCATTTTTAATCATTTATTAGATATTTCTTAATATTAAGTGTCTTTGTTTCCCTTTGAAACTCTAAACACTTCAGGAAAAAACCTCTTGTATCAGTATATTTCATAATAGTACAAATATAAATGTAGATACATTTGAGTAGTTAATTTGCATTGTCTCACACATAGCCTACTGCCTCATTGCAGGTAAAGGGCATCTATAACTGCTCAGGGGATCACAGGAACTGAACTGAAATTGGATTTTTGTAACAAGAATGTGACAGTGGCAATGTCCTCTTCCATTAGTAAACTCTCTAAATTTGGTTCCACAAAGAATCAACAGGAGCTGTTTCAAGTAATCTAAAATGTTGTTATCAAACGAAGAGTTCCCACTATTTGAGTAAAGATGGAAGAAAATACCTATGCTATTTCCTTGGCATTTGTGAAGGAATTTGCCTTTTTGCAGAGATAATTATAACAGAATTAACTTTCTTGGGGTGGCAGGGCTTGTTTGTGAGTGGGGGGTTGTTTGTGAAACCGAGTTTAAATAACTGGATTTAATTTTTTTTTTAATATTGAAAAGTGCCTGAAAAATGGTAACTTCTTCCTTAAATAGCTAAATGCATGTGAGATTGTCAAAAACAACAGGAGCAGGTTGATAGGTTAAACATACCTCTTGTGCATCAGAGGGCACGATAAATGCAGATCCAGAGACTTTGTTTACGAAAGAGAGGGCTGACAACTTTGATAACAGAGGTTGATATTTTTGGTTTAGATAAATGACCAGTGAAAGAATTAACCTCATCTCCTTTCTTGGTCTGCCAGTTTACCCTTTCCTAGTTATTCTCTTTCTGTATTCAAAGGAAATATGCATAAAGGATGTTTGGATGTGGCAGCAGAAATCTTTTTGTGTTTTGTGTAGTACCGCACAGTCCATTTGAAACAGAAATCAAAAGCCCGCCAACAGATTATAATCGGGGTGTGATAACCCACTATCCAGATATCCCATGGGATATATTGGCACAACACCTACCCATTGCCCCCTCTAGAAAATTTTCTCTTGTTACTAGGTGAGAAAGTGAGGAAGGAAGCTATATGGAAGGAAATGTTAGAATCTTAGGCCTCCTATTTGTTCATGCTGTGGGTATTTGGTTTGGACTTAAAATCTGTACTTTGAAAGAGATCTTTGAAAAACCAATAACTGCGTGTGAATTTTCTTATAGCCTGCATCATGAAAATCTTACCTCTTCAGGTTTGCAAATTTACATGTTTGTTTGAATGTAAATCACTGTTTCTAGGAGCCCCAAGTTTTTTATTAAAAATTATTTGGAATCTAAGGATGTGTTCCTTTAGCTTTCCCCACACACTGATTCTAAAAGACTTTTCTTTCTGTTCATAGATGGATGCCTGTATGTGTACAGAATCACGTCTACGTGTGTAGCTTTAAGGACAATTTCAGAAATGGCCTTAGAGGAATGACATTTTCTAAAGCTGTTGCAACTGATATCCATAGGTTATTACATCTCACGTTGAGTCATGATCCAGGAAATGTTGTTCTGTATTTAAGAAAGTGCTGTTATGTTATATTTTTCTAATTCTTTGGAAGGAAAAGAGCTGTTTTAGTCTCTAGCCCCAATGTGAACAGAAAAGGTGTTAACCTTTGTTACACTGCACAATTCTAGGACACATTGAATTTTATCCTCCAAGAACCAACCAAATCACTATTAAATTCTAGGTTCAGAATTTGCAAAACATATGGAAATAATTCTTGCAACTTTCTTAAAGAGGGCAAGTGTGCTGCCTTTATTTGTGGCAGTCTTTCTCATTGTCTGTGTGATATTCCATGCAGCCAGTATACAGTAATTGATCATTATCCGGAGAAATAATAAATCATACGGGTGTTTGATTATTCTAATATAAACTGCTGCCAGGTGTCAAAGCTTTCAGTTCTGCAGAATAGAGGTTGGACTAAAGGCCTTATGTTTGCTTTTTGCCATTTTTAAGAAAGGATTTACATTAGAGTGTTAAGGTCATTTCCATTTGATTGGTGTTCAAGTCAGGACTACCAAAAGTTGAGTGCTAGGAGTAAGTTGACAACTAGCACTGTTTTTCTGGAAAACCGAAAGCCCTATACCATTGATGCCTTTTTATTGACTTGTTATGTGCTTCTGAAATGATACCTGAGTAAAAAGGTTTACAATTGAGTTATTCAAATTTTGTTGCCTTATCATTCAGTTTCAAAGAAATAAGATCATTTTAAAACATTTTTGGGTTATGATCTGTTAATTTCCTTAATAATCTCCTAGAATATCACCATTATTTCGTTTTTAAACTGTGCTTATTGTTTACTAAACTTAAATTCACATTCCCAAAGAAATAGTGAGTGAACCATTTTATATAGCAGTGATTTTACAATGCCTTGACCAGCAAACTTGTTGCAATGTAACTTAATAAATGCTCCTCCAAATCACTAGATTTATAATTAGATTTTTAAGTAATTCAGTTATTTTTATTTGTTAGATGATGAATGTTATTTTTCTTTAGACCCCAAAGATAATATCCAACTCGACATTATGTGAAAGGGATGAATTTCTTCAAATAATTTGTTCATTGCAATTATGTTTATATATTTTTACATAAACTAAAGAACCTTTAAGACCAATCCTTTGAGATAAAATGAATAGGTATTAGATTGATTTCATAGAGAAAGCAACGTTTTGTGTTCTTGTCTCCACAAAGGTCCTAGTACTGGAAAGTGGCAGCCAGAAGCAGAATGCTGGCTTGAAGGTACGTTAATCCTCTTGCATCAGCCAGTAATTCTCAGCCTGCCTTCACTCCCAAATCTGTGAGTCCCAAGGGAACATGCTCCCCTCTCAATTACCTGCATCAGTGGAGGTAAATGCAAGACAGTAATTTATTTTCCAAATCATCATTTAGAGTCTATGTTTTGGTGTTTCTGACAGCAAAGGGCAGAGCAGCACCCCCTAAGGTCAAGTCCTATTGCTCCCTGGGGTTCAACTAGAGAAAGACAGGGCATAGAGGGTAATTCATTAAAGAAATAACAAGGTGATGTGCATCTGACTTGCTAATGTTGGAACCACAATTATGGCTGAATCTATATACTTACCCCAAATACCAATGTGCTTGCCTCTCCCTTACAAGTACAAATTTTATTCTCACAGGTTCCTTTTGATGTTTACAATCAAGACTCAAAGTGATCATTAACTCAGATCCAAATCCTTTCCTATGTTATTAACATTGCCAACTTGTACTCGAATATGTATTTGTGGCCTATCATTAAACAAATCAACTGATTGGCAATTTCAGAATGTAGGAATGAGTCTCTATTAAATAAAGCACTTAATTTCTGATGTGTATAATAAAGAAGTTGTGCTTTGAATTCTATTTTCTACCTTTATGATTTCTAATTTTTTCAGTGCCTTATTTGTCCTCAGTTTTGCTTTTTTTCCTGGAATTCAAGTTTTGATGAGAAGGAAATTAATGTTAGTCATTTTATTTTATGGGTCCTTGACCTGGCATGATTTGAGGAGGTATATTTTCTTGGGGGGTGGTGGGTGGTGAAATAGATGGGTAGGTAAAGTTAATATTATTGAACACATTCAAATGAAATGAACATGAAAGTATTTTTGAGGTAAGTTGTAAGACTTCTAATTACTGATCAACCTGGACTTATATATTGAAGTCAAGCCAGTTCATTTAACTAAAAGCAAACAAGTCCAAAAATCACATACAGCCCTTCATGGCATGTCCTGAATTCCAGCCTGGCCCTGAGACTTTGGCACCATGAGGGCACGTGAACAGGGTGCTGGGAGAGGGACAGCAAGTCTGATGTCACCCCGGACACAGAGCAAGCATGCAGTGTCCTCTGTCTTCCCTGCCCTCTGTCAATCCAGGTGGTGTGATGTTGGGGACAGACACCCAACTTGCAATGAGATGGCTTCAGTTCTAGGCCTGTCTCTGCTCTTGAATAGTGGTGTGATGGTTATCATTTCATCCCCATCTCAGGTCAGGCTTAGGAGGATTGGGTGAAATTCTGAAAGTCAAAGAGCTTCTAAATATTGTTTACTAAGGAGGTGAGAGGGGAGGGAGCCACTGAGTTGGGTGTGTTTGTGGCTGCAAGTATGGTTGATCAATTTTTAGCCAGATATTGTCCCAAAAGAAGCAGAGAGGGCAAGGACAGGGCAGTCCTGAAATACATTTCAAGCTTCTGAGTGTGAAGGGGAATAAGGGGAATATGACCTTCCCCCACACCCCTTAGTAAATGTACTGTCCTTTTAGATGTAAAAAAAGTCCTTTATGTCATTTTTTTCGCAAGAAATATTGTACAAAATAGAGGTCTCATTTAATGCTCAATGAAAATGGAATAGGTGGAGAGAGAAATGCAGAATTTCTATAAACAATGATTTGGGGGGAAAGGTTTATTGTAACAACTTGGCATTTATACAATGTCTTATGGTATGCAAAGTATTTTCAAATGTTGCCTTCTGCTCTTCACACTACTCGAGAGCCTAGATACTAATATCTACCCCCAACTCTATACATGGGAGGTAAGACCCAGGGGCTAAGTCACATGGTCATCAAGCAGGTTAACGGCAAAACTAAAGTTTAAACCCACATCTTGTATGAACCAGCTCAGGGAAATAATTAAAATTATTTTAATTTTAAAAAGCAACTTAACATCTTTGGCAGGTATAGTGGCTCATGCCTGTAATCCTGGCACTCTGGGAGGCTGAGGCAGGAGGATCATTTGAGCCCAAGAGTTTGACATCAGACTCAGCATAGTTCAGACCCCTCCCTCTCTACTAGAAATAGAAAAATTATCTGGGTGTGGTATGTATGCCTGTAATCCCAGCTACTAGAGAGGCTGAGACAGGAGGATCAGTTGCGCCCAGGAATTGGAGGTTGTACTGTGCTATGAGGATGCCTCTCCCCTCTAGTTCCATTTTTTTTTTTTTCTGAGACAGAGCCTCAAGCTGTCGTCCTGGGTAGAGTACCGTCGCATCACAGCTCACAGCAACCTCTAACTCCTGGGCTCAAGCAATTTTCCTGCCTCAGCCTCCCAAGTAGCTGGGACTAGAAGTACCCACCACAAGGCCCAGCTATTTTTTGGTTGTAGTTGTTATTGTTGTTTGGCGGGCCCAGGCTGGATTTGAATCCACCAGCTCTGGTGTATGTGGCTGGCACCTTAGCCGCTTGAGCTACAGGCACTGAGCCTGCACTCTAGCTCCTGACGACAGAGCAAGAGTCTGTCTCAAAAAACCCAAACAACATTTTTATTAAGTTTTTATAGGTCAGAAATCTGACTTGTAGTTGGGTACTCTGCTTAGTCTTCCTGGGCTACAAATCAAAGTATCGATTGGGGCTGTGTTCTTTCTGGGGTTCAGGTTTTTCTTCCTACCTCATTGGATATTGTCAGAATTCAGTTCCTTCTTGCACTTTTGCCATGGGCCCCTCCCTCTTTAAGCCAACAATGAATGGCTGATTGAGTCTTTCTCATACTTTGTATCTCTTTGACTTCTTCTTCTGATACATCTCTAACTTCCATTATTTTAGGTTTTAAAGTGTACTAAAGAGCATTCTGTTCTGTTTCTCTGCACTGTGAAGGCAAACAGTTTGCACAAGTGATAGAATCGGCATAAAGAAATCACAAACTCAGGGAAGAGTCAGTAATATCTAACTTCCTACAAGGGAATAGTTGATTAAAAGTTGATTAAACAGCTGATTAAAAACCTGGTATAGCCAAGGAGTCAGCAGCAACTCTACTTCTGGCCGGCATCATTGGGAGGTCCACTTGGTCTATACCTTGGACAGATTTTCCCAAATGGACTGGAAAAAAACCTAATCTTATCTTTCTAAACAAATCCTCAGAAAATTTAGGATTGGATTAAATCTTGTGTTAGATTCAGGAACGACAACTCCCTTCAAAGAGCTGGTTTTAAGTACAGGATGGTGTTTCCACTGAAGTCAGTTTAATAATAACGCATATGGACCTGAATTAACCAGTCCTTGCCTGTTTCTGAGGCACCTGCATTCCAAAAGTCAAGGTCATCACCTCTTCCCTCCTCACCACTCAGTACAGGAATACAGACCCTGGGAAAGTGCTTTAGATGTTTCAAACTACTCTCCTTTGCTGCTCACTAGACTATACTTGGGTTTTTCTTTTGTGCAGAAATGTAGTTGTTTATATTTTGCTTTCATATTAGTATTGAGTACATTACATAATTTTAATTTTTTATTTTAAATTGTTATTGGTACATCACAGTTGTATATCTTCATGGGGTACATGGAGTGTTTTAATAGAGGCATACAATGTGAACTCATCAAATCAGGGTAATTTGGGTATCCATCACCTCAAGCATTTAACACTTCTTTATGGTAAGCACATTCTCCTTCCACCCTTTTAGTTATTTTAAAGTATACCCTGACATTATTTGTTGTTGTGGTTGTTGCTGTTATTTATTTATTTTGAAACAGAGTCTCACTATGTCACCCTTGGTAGAGAGCCATGGCATCACAACTCACAGCAACCTCAAACTCTTGGGCTTAAGTGATTATCTTGCCTCTGCCTCCCAATTTATTGTTGATTGTAGTCACGTTGTTGTGCTGTCAAATATAGTACATTCTACCTAATTATTAATTATATTTTTGCACCCATTAACCATCCCCACTTTATACTCTTGCCCATACTACCCTTGCCAGCCTCTGTTAAGCATCATTCTATTCTTTGTCTACATGAGATCAATTATTTTTAATATTAAACTTCCACATATAAGTGAGAATATGCAAGATTTGTCCTTCTGTGCTTAGTTTATATCATGTAACATAATGTTCTCGAGTTACATCTATATTGCAGGTGGCAGCATTTCATTTTTTGTGGCTATGTAATATTCCATTGTTCCACAATATTGTTCCAATATTCCATGTACCACAATTTCTTTTTTTATTTGAATTATTATTTTGTTATTATTATGTTTTTGATTTTTCCCCAAATATTTTCCATTCGAAGTTGGTTGAATCTATGGATGTGTAATCCATGGATGCAGAAGGGTGACTGTAATTTTTTTTATTATTAAATCATAGCTGTGTACATTAATGCAATCATGGGGCACCATACACTGGTTTTATAGACTTTTTGACACATTTTCATCACACTGGTTAACATAGCCTTCCTGGTATTTTCTTAGTTACTGTGTTAAGACATTTACATTTTACATTTGCTAAGTTTCACATATACCCTTGTAAGATGCACCACAGGTGTAATCCCACCGATCACCCTCCCTCTGCCCACCTTCCCCCTCCCTCCCCTCCTTTTCCCCCTTCCCCCTATTCTTGGCTTTACCTGGGTTATAGCTTTCATGTGAAAGCCATAAATTAGTTTCATAGTAGGGCTGAGTACATTGGATACTTTTTCTTCCATTCTTGAAATACATTACTAAGAAGACTATGTTCCAGCTCCATCCATGTAAACATGAAAGAGGTACAGTCTCCATCTTTCTTTAAGGCTGCATAATACTCCATGGTGTACATATACCACAATTTATTAATCCATTCATGGATTGATGGGCACTTGGGCTTTTTCCATGACTTAGCAATTATGAATTGGGCTGCAATAAATGTTCTGGTACAAATATCTTTGTTATAATGTGATTTTTGGTCTTCTGGGTATATGCCCAGCAGAGGAATTATCGGATTGAATGGCAGATCTATTTTTAGATCTCTAAGTGTTCTCCAAACATCTTTCCAAAAGGAATGTATTAATTTGCATTCCCACCAGCAGTGTAGAAGTATTCCCTTTTCTCCACATCCATGCCAACATCTCTGGTCTTGGGATT
>CAUYPK010141234.1:0-25276 GCA_963574355.1 Loris lydekkerianus | reverse complement strand
CTGCCATTGTCTCCATTGCTTTTTAACATTGTACTGGAAATTTTAGCCACTGCAATTAGGGAAGAAAGGCCATCAAGGGTATCCATATAGGGTCAGAAGAGATCAAACTTTCTCTCTTCACAGATGATATGATTGTATATCTGGAAAACACCAGGGATTCTACTACAAAACTCTTAGAAGTGATCAAGGAATACAGCAGCGTCTCAGGTTACAAAATCAACATTCATAAATTGGTAACCTTTATATATACCAACAATAGTCAAGTTGAAAAAAACAGCTAAGGACTCTATTCCATTCGCAGTAATGCCAAAGAAGATGAAATATTTGGGAATTTATCAAACAAAAGACTTGAAAGATCTCTATAAAGAGAACTATGAAACTCTAAGGAAAGAAATGGCTGAAAATGTTAACAAATGGAAAAACATACCATGCTCATGGCTGGGAAGAATCAACATTGTTAAAATGTCTATACTACCCAAAGCAATATACAATTTTAATGCAATCCCTATTAAAGCCCCACTGTCATACTTGAACGATCTTGAAAAAACAATACTTCGTTTTATATGAAATCAGAGAAAAGTTTGAATAGCCAAGACATTACTCATAAATATAAACAAAGCAGGAGGAATCACACTACCAGACCTCAGACTATACTATAAATCGATAGTGATCAAACAGCATGGTACTGGCACAAAAACAGAGAGGTAGATGTATGGAACAGAATGGACAACCAAGAGATGAATCCAGCTACTTACCGTTATTTAATCTTTGACAAGCCAAATAAAAACATTCAGTGGGCAAAAGATTCCCTATTTAACAAATGGTGCTGGGTAAACTGGCTTGCAACCTGCAGAAGACTGAAACTGGACCCACAACTTTTACCATTAACTGAGATAGACTCTCACTGGATTAAATATTTAAACTTAAGACATGAAACTATAAAAATACTAGAAGAGAGTATAGGGAAAACCCTTGAAGAAATCGGTCTGGGCGAGTATTTCATGAGGAGGACCCCCCGGGCAATTGAAGCAGCTTCAAAAATACACTACTGGGACCTGATCAAACTAAAAAGCTTCTGCACAGCCAAGAACACCATTAAGTAAAGCAAGCAAACAGCCCTCAGAATGAGAGATGATATTCGCAGGTTATGTTTCCGACAAAGGTTTAATAATCAGAATCCACAGAGAACTCAAACCTATAAGCAAGAAAAGAACAAGCGATCCCATCGCAGGCTGGGCAAGGGATTTGAGGAGAAAATTCTCTGAAGAAGACAGGCACATGGCCTACGGACATATGAAAAAATGCTCATCATCTTTAATCATCAGAGAAATGCAAATCAAAACTACTTTGGAATATCATCTAACTACAGTAAGGTTAGCCTGTATCACAAAATCCCAAGACCAGAGATGTTGGCGTGAATGTGGAGAAAAGGGAACACTTCTATACTGTTGGTGGGAATCCAAATTAATACATTCCTTTTGAAAAGATATATGGAGAACACTTAGAGATCTAAAAATAGATCTGCCATTCAATCCTATAATTTCTCTACTAGGCATATACCCAGAAGAACAAAAATCACATAACAAAGATATTTGTACCCGAATGTTTATTGCAGCCCTATTCATAATTGCTAAATCAAGGAAAAAGCCCAAGTGCCCATCGATCCATGAATGGATTAATAAATTGTGGTATATGTACACTGTGGAATATTATGCAGCCTTAAAGAAAGATGGAGACTTTACCTCTTTCATGTTCATATGGATGAAGCTAGAATATATTCTTCTTAGTAAAGTATCTCAAGATTGGAAGAAAAAGTATCTAATCTATTCAGCCCTACTACGAAACTAATTTATGGCTTTCACATGAAAGCTATAACCCAGTTACAACCTAAGAATAGAGGGAAAGGGGGAAAGGAAGGGAGGGAGAGAGGAGGTGGATAGAGGGAGGGTGATTGGTGGGATTACACCTGTGGTGCATCCTACAAGGGTATATGTGAAACTTAGTAAATGTGGAATGTAAATATCTTAGAAATAACTAAGAAAATGTAAAATAACTAAGAAAATGTAAAATAACTAAGAAAATGCCAGGAAGGCTATGTTAACCAGTGTGATGAAAATGTGTCAAATGGTCTATGAAACTAGTGTATGGTGCCCCAAAGCACATTAATGTACACAGATATGATTTAATAACAATAAATAAATAAAAAATAAAAAAAAAGAAAAAATTCTCTCCAATGTTCTAAAACACCAAACACAATAATACTCTTCTGCTTTAGAAATTAAATATCCATACATACATCAGCCTTACTCATTCACCTTCTTAAAATGAATTGTTGTTTGATAACTTTACTCTTGCTATTATACCCAAAACTGGAAGTATGGCCAAATTAAGAAATTGGCAGAGTATGGAACAGGGAATAACTTAACCTGTGTTTATGTTTGTAGAAAGCACACATGCACAGAAAAACATAGACTTTTACATGAACTCAGCCAGTTTTAGGATCTTGCCTCACACTGATTTTCCTAACATCTTTATTTTACAGTGCTACCAACTCTACTCTATGCTCTGTCTTCCAGATGATTTCTCAGTTCCACCCCTTCCAACTATGCTACTGCTCAAGAACTAATTTTGTCGAGCAAAAAGCACATTGCAGTGATAGCATCTATATTTTTGATCAATATAATTGTATTAGTAATTACTACAGAAGTGTTGGCTACTAAAATTGTCATAGTTCACTGTTGATTAATACACACTTAATTTCTAAAATACTTTTATGTTCTTTATATAAACTATGGTTAAGTTCAGTCTCTGTGACTTTCTTATGCAGCAAATTGTTAGAACCAATATGGTAATTTTACATATCTTCATCTTAAGTTTAGCTCATAGCTTGATCTCATATTTCCATATGCCAAGATCCTTTAAAATCATGAACGTAATGTAATACTACAAGTTTAAAAACTGTGTATTCATTTGTGTCCACTGATTGTAATGTTCTGTAGAGTGGTTAGAACATGTGCCCATGAAAAATGTCTTTCATCTGACCTTATATCATTAAGTCAGTTTCTTTGGATCCAGTTATTCTACTAACTATAAATCAAATCATTATTATGGTTATCTATCTACTTAAAATATTCCATAGGAAGTTCATCCTTGATATATATTAACTCCATTGTAATTGAAATAAAGATGATTGAACACGACTTTACTACCTCCTAAAAAAGTTACAAAAAAAAAAAAAAAAAAAAAAGCATCTCTAAACTGACCTATATATCAGCATGGGAATAAGTTACAATCTCTTGGTTCTGAGGTCTGTATTTTCTTCTTTAAAAAAAAAAAAAAAATAGGTTATTTTCTCACCTATTTTTCTGTGCCATCTTTTCAATCTTCATGATTTTTTCAAAACCAAGATGTTTTAAATCATAACATTGCCAAAGTTTCCTCTTACTCCTTTGAATATAATTTTCCTGACTCTAGAGATTTTCTAGTTTGAAAGATGCTGAGTTGTTCTACCATTATCTGCTCAACAGTATTTGTTTTCATTTTTCTTTGAGGCTAGTTGTTATAATTTTGCTAGTTTGAAGATCATTAAATTGATGGTGTCTTCACTTGTCTGTAAAAATAATGTAAAATGTTTAAGTCAGAAAAATACGAAATAAAAAGAAAAACTTTGGTATAAGACAAATAAGCCTTTCAATCTCAATTTCAAAACTCACTTGCTGAGTAAATGTGTCCATATTTCTTCAAGTTGGTTTCCTCTGTTGAAAATGGCAAGAATATGACTTACATGATGGATTTTCTTTGTGGCTTTATTTTGCTTAATCAACTAGATAGCATATTTAAATTATATAGCATGGGGTAGAATGGAGTGAGGTTTATTTAGCGGCAGCTTCACAAACTGTGCTGGACAAAGATCAGTCCCCCAGTATCTTCTCTCACATATAATTATGTGGTGAAATTGCAATTGAAATTCCAGATCTAGAATCCTATTTCCCATTTCTCTGAGGTATATCATGATAAGGTAAGATTTTATTACCTCCATATTGGAACTAAAATAACTGAATTCTAGAATAATGAAGAAACTTAGAGAAAGTTGTTCAGTTTGAAAAGATATTTAGCAGTAAGACAAAAATTAAACTAAAGCTTCACATGTGTGTTGGGATGATTTTCAGGTAACCTGTCCTTCTTGGGCTGAGAACTTTTTTATGTTTACTGAAAGATGAAGAAGAGCATTAACACATATCCAGTTTTAACTTAGTCATTTATTTTCATACTTGGGATACTAAAATCCTACTTGACATATATTATTGAGTTGCAGAAATAGTCTGATTATTCTCATAATGGCCTCAGGCCTCAAGTATCTGTATAAAATGAGGTGGAAGCAGTTATACACATTCCAAATAAAAATATTCAGAATGTTTATTGATTTACTGTCTAAATACTCCATACAAAGTTATTTTGACATTCAAAGTACTTTTATTAATAATTCAATTCTCTATTTTAATTTCTATGCTTTGGGCAATAGTTTTTAAACATTTTATATAATCATATGACATAACAACCAATGAAAAGTTCATGAGGTTGAAATGGAGCTCTGTAATGGATAGATTGAGAGATGATCCTGACGGTTCATGCCTTTTTACAGAAGGTGCCAATTTTACCTAGGACTAAGAAATGAGAGGAAGGGGAGTGTTCAACATTGCCTTGGAAATAGTTTCAATAACTCCATCCAGTCTCCTTTCACTTTAGTGGAAGTGAAATGTCATTAAATTTTAGCACTGAAAAAGAAAAAGAAGAATTGAAATGGGTGTGGGCGAGTAGGAAGACTTGATGAAATAAAATAAGAAATTTTAGCAGGAAACTGAAGGTAGGTGTAGGTGACTTTTTTTTTTTTACATTTGCATTTCTAATCTCAGGTAATAGGCACTATGCCCTGTTGCTTTTCTTTACTAAGTAGGTGGTTTTACAATCAAGTTCTTTTAAAATGTTTTTGTCTTAAGAGATGCCTTGTATGAACAAAGTTGTCTTCACTACTTGAAAGTTTAAAGAATAAAGTGAAATGTTCTTTTTAATCCACAAGGTGAGTTTCTGCAAAGTAATGTCACCTTTATTTAAGAAAAGAAATATTGGATTAAGCAAACTACATTTTGCATTGAACTCATACATGGCAGTGGGTTGAATTCAGAAATGTTTGGTGGAAGATGGGAAAGTTTAGGCTTTGAGATTCCCTTGAATTTAATGGAGGTAAAGGGCTCCCTTTTCAAAATGATTTAAAGTCAAGTTATTTTAAGTTCTTCTTGAACTATTGTTTAAGTACATGTGCCTTCAAAAAATGTTAGGTTAAAAGAACAAAGGTTTAAAATATCCAAACAACTAATGCAAACCACCTTTGCAAACAATGTCTGTGCTTAGAGATTTTGATCCAGCTACCTGAAAGGGCCAAAATGACTTCATCAGATACTTAACTTACTTTCAAAAAAGAGCATGGTTAGTAGGACACTTTGTCTCATAACTGTTTTAACTGAAAATCCATTCATTTCAGACCGTGGCCAGGTAAGGACATGTAGAGATACTTTAAAAGACATGATATTTAAGAAAGATTGTGGTTGTCAAAAGATAAAACATGATATTTACTAAAATGTGCAATCTGATGATGTTTGCATAAAATTTTGACATTATAGCAAATTCTTTGAAAGCTCAGAGTTGCACAATGAATGTTTTGTGAAAGGGAAAACTAAAAGCATTTTTCACCAATTCATATAAAGCCTTAAAGTATGCATATATTATAATTAAAGCTGGCGGTGAGGAGGTGACAGACAAAGCTTTTGTAAATAACTTGATGCATCTTAGAAGCAACAATTTGGAAACCAAAAGCACAGAGAAATGCAAAATAACTATTGCCCTGGTTTTAAATTTTCTGGATTTTACTTATACAAAAGGATGTAGTCTGCCTAAAAATTCTGAAGGAAGTGGGAAAAGGAAAGGCAGATAAACACAGAAAAATTTTAGCCATTTGGGGTTTATACATCATGGTTGGCAGCATGGACGATACTGATTTTGGAAGGAGAAATTGATATAACGAACATTTTTAAGTGAGATTTTAAGTCACATTGTCATTATAAGTGGATTTCATAGAGTTGGCAGGTTATGAAAAATAATATATGTTCGTTGGTTGTGGATCCTCATGGTAAGATTTGTGCTTATTTTTTGTGTGCAATGTGGCATTTATCTACTGCTTTAACATTTTATCCAGTTAAAAAAATAGACCACACTAAAATTCACACCTCTGAGCAATCAAGATCTTAGTTTGACAAGCCATCCTGGTTTTACAAAAAGATAAATGCCTGCAGGTAAATATAAATTTAGGTTTCAGTAAATCCAAGTTATATTTTCAAGAAATGAAACAATCCTTGGAACAGCTACACATCCCTTACTTGGCACTGAACTTTACTCTTGATTATTCCAGGGCACACAGTCTCGTTCAGCTCCCTTTTCCAATGGCTTTTATCCTGCAAACATGTCCACTCAAGCCAGAGGGTGACCGCTTGGAAGTCTAAGGACACAGGTGCCTTTGTAGCCTCCCAACACACAGGGGTAAGAAGCATCTGAGTCCTCGAATTGTCAAGTTATCATTTCTCTTTCCCCTGAATAAGTGACCAGAAAGGGGACTTGGCATCCTTTCGGTTCTGTCACCTTTTTGGATTGTTCTTCAGCAAGAATCATCTGCAACTGTGTCTGGCTTCTGCTAGCTCTGATGTAGGTTGTCCCATAACCAGAGCTGTACTAAAGTCAACTGATGAGTCTGATGCTAAGTCATCAAAGAAGAAGAGATGTCAATTGACGCTTCAATTTGACCTCCAATCAGTCTTGATAATTTTAGATATCACACCTTTACAAGGCACATAATTTGTCCTTCTTCCTTTTCCATTTTATCTTTCCTCTTAGTTTATTTACATTCCAAACTGCTACGTTCCAGGTCCTATGCTGGAAAATTATGGATGTTATTCCTAATCCTCATAGCAAACATTTAAATTAGTCATGTTTCTTCCCATTCTGCAGAGAAGAAAGAAGTGAAGTGGTTATTCAAGGGCATAGCCATACACAGAGATGGGTCTCAAATGCAGGCCTCTCTGGGTCCACTAGCCCACACTGCTTCCAACTCTGCCTGGAGAGGCTGCATTGCTGTGATGGACTAGCTGTCATAGTCAACTCCTAGCCAGAAAAACTGTGATGGGCTCAGGGGAAAGAACATGGGAAAATGTTGCCAGATTTAACCTGGCATTTCAATAAGTGTAATTATCCCATTGTTTACAATAGACAGGCTCTGACACCATGCACAAGAAACCAACAATTTGGATCAGCGCCTGTAGCACGGTGGTTACAGTGCCAGTCACATATACCAAAGTTAACGGGTTTGAACCCAGTCCAGACCAGCTAACCAACAATAACAGCTGCAACAAAAATAGCCAGGCGTTGTGGTGGGCACCTGTAGTCCCAGATACTTGGGAGACTGAGGCAAGAGAATCGCTTAAGCCCAAGAGTTTGAGGTTGCTGTGAGCTGTGACGCCACTACACTCTACTGAGGACAACATAGTGAGACTCTGTCTCAAAAAAAAAAAAAAAAAGAAAAGAAAAGAAAAAAAAGAAACCAACAACTTTTCATTTCCCCTCATCTGTGTTATTTGCTCCATTTGCTTCCCTCATATTCCTTGTGCCACAAAGTGTAACTTTCTGCTTTCAACATGCAAATCTTCTTTTAAAAAATTGTCAAAAGAATTGTCATATATATGTAATATAATATATAATAAAATAATACATATAACACATATAATAAGTATGCCATATATGTAGATACAGATATATACTGTATTACATTAACCATTTCCCAGACTCTTCAGTCTTCTAGAACAGTCTACTGTCTGCCTGGTATCATTTACCTTTAACCCAAAGAACTTCCTTTGGTGCTTATTTCTGTGTAAGTATGTTGGTTAAAAAATAAATCTCAACTTTTGTTCATTGGAATGTCTTCATTTTACCTTCATTTCCTGTAGCAATTTAAAACTTCTGTTCCATTGTTTTCTGGCTGTTATTTTATCTTATGACAGGTTAGCCAAAATTTACATTGATATTCCCTGTGTATGATGTGTTGTTTTCTGAACTGACTTTATGACGATCTATCTTCAATTCTCAGTAATTTAACTACAGTGTGTGTTTTTCCATGTTGTTGTCATTGTTTCTCTGTATTATGAGAATATTTACCAAATGACTGAGTTGTTTTTAGTTTCTCCACCTGCTATCCTGCTTCTCTGCCCGTCTCCATCTTTCATTCTTTCTACTCTTTCCACATTTCCTGAAATCACTCAGTTTCTCCACTTTATGCTGTCTTCTCTTATTGACCATACATCTTAGTTTTGCATCCCTTGGCTTGCATGCCTCTCAGGTGTATTCCCTACGGCAGATTTTATCTCCTAAACATTACATAAACTGAGGACTCTCTGTTGAGGAAGACTTTGTAGATTAGTGGTGCTATGTGTAAAGAATAGGAAAACATGGCCACATGTGTTTCTAAAGTTGGGCAATATGCTATGTTGCAATTTTTTTTTTTTTTTTTGAGAAAGAATTTCACTATGTCACCCTTGGTAGAGTGCTGTAATGTCACAGCTCACGGCAAACTCAAACTCTTGGGTTTAAGCGATTCTCTTGCCTCAGCCTCCTAAGTAGTTGGGACTATAGGTGCTCGCCACAATGCCTGGCTATTTTTTGTTGCAATTGTCATTGTTGTTTAGCTGGTCCCAGCTGGGTTGGAACCCGCCACTCTTGGTGTATGTGGCTGGCACCATAACTACTGTGCTATGGGCGCCAAGCCTGCAAATTTTCTTGATGGAAGAAAGGATAATAAGCAGAGACATGCATATAGCCTCCAAAAGCTAGAAAAGACAGAGGAAACAATTTTCCCTGGTAAACAATGGGACAGCAATTTTAAAGTGTTGAACTACTGTTTTCCTAGTTCTGCAACCAGAAAAATTGTCCAGAGGAAGTGAAGGCAAAATAAAGAAGTTAAAGAGGTGGGGAGACTGAGTAAGGGAGGATCGATTTTCTTCCAGTGAAGGCCATATCAGACTTCTGGTCTTCAGAAATATGTAATAATCAATCTGTGTTGCTTTAAACCTCTATATTTATGGTGATATTTTACAGAAGAAATTAGAAACTAATATATTTCTCTATACAGTTGGTAGCAATTTTACGGAGCTTTTAAGAAGTTAGAAAAGACATTACATTGGTTGGTGGCAGTGTGAGTGATATTTTAACTTCAAATTAGAGTGGAAAAGTTAGGGAGACTGGGTAAGAGATAATTTCAATAGTTTTGTTAATAAATCAAAAAGGATAAAACACAATGTTGAGGGAGTTGTCAAGGGAGGTATCTGCTCTTTCCACAGGGAAAATGTTTAACAATTTCTAGAGGTGACACAGATGTCAAATAAGCATAACATTCTATAGCAGTATGAAAATCATAAATATTTATCAAGAATACATCGAGTACTTTAATGCAGCTCCACTAAGGTATTTAAAACACACAAGAAAAAGGAAAAGAAGATAATAAAAAGGAGAAAGAGAAAGACCACGAGAAGTGACAGAAAAGAATGCTAGTTTTCTCTCTGTTTTAATACATTTATTTGCCCTCCATGGCAATGCTTTTCAAGTCCTCTGTCTCTTGGTTCATGAAACCTATTTCTTTTCTGTCTGCATTATAGTCACCTGATGGAGAAATGTAGTTCCCCTGTATCCTCTACTCTGGTGTTTTATTTTAAAGTCCATGACAGTGAATATTTATTGGCTGAGCAATCAATTTTTGTAAACTAGAAAAAAAAAAAAAAAAAGAATAAAAAACATCAAAATGCCTCGCATGTGAAAATACAAGTGTGGTTTTGTGAAAGTTACCATTTCATATGTACGTATCACATGTATGTACACGTGTATGTGTACTGGATCATATAAAATATTTTTTAATATTAGTTTTTTCATAATAAGTTTGAAACATACTCCTGATGCATTATGTTTTCTCAAAATTTAGACATACTACACCTGTGATTGAGAGGCTGGGTTAGGCTGCCATCCTGGGGCAAGGGCTGAGGAGAGTATTTGAGAGATTTTTGGCAGGAGAATGGAAATAAATGTAGTTAACAATACATTAAAGGAAATGAAAGAGTCAACACTCAAGAAATAATAATTTTGTTCAGAAGAGCTTTCAGTTTTATGGAATAAATATGTTACACAAAATTTCGGAGCTATTGATATTTTGTTTGTACAGACAATGTGTGACCCCATCTGGAGCCCATGTAATACAAATTGAGTACAAATTATGGGCGCCAGAAAAGTGTTTCAAATAAAATGCAATCATGTTGAAAGTACACAGAAACTGACATGAACAGACTCCACAGGCCAATTTATAACAATTTAAACATCACTTGTCTTGATAACCGATTATAATACACTACCTATTTAAGAACACACGATTCACAGGGCATTCTCAGAGAGAGAGAGGCAGTATGTGTGGCAAGGTGAGAAGTTAAACTTGTTAAATAATGACTATTGCTAACATATGAAGGAGGAAATATAAAACAAAGAGAATATGACATTTTCCGTTCTGCTGTGTAAAAAAATTGATTCAAGTAAGGCTCATCCACCATTGGTTGAAAGGTGCTTAAGGAAAAATGTTTTTATAATATGCAAAATAATCACCACACAGATAACTACTGATTTCAAACACTAATGCGGACTTTTACAATAGACCTAATAAAACATGCTTTTATCACTTGCGGAAGGACAATCCTACGTGCCACATAAGAAATATACACTGAAATACCCAAAGCTGCGGATGCTAGCATGGATGTGGAGAGAGGGGAACACTTTTACACTGTTGGTGAGACTGCAAACTAATACAGCCTCTTAGGAAAGAAGTATGGAGAATCCTCAAAGAGCTAAAACTAGAACTTCCATTTGATCTTGCAATTCATTACTAAGTATTTTAAACTGTGGTATACCTATACATGGAATACTATTCAGCCATAAAAAAGATAGTAGCTTTCATCTTTTATATTTACCCGGACAGATATGGAGAACACCTTTCTATATAAAGTATCTCAAGAATGGAAAAATAAGCATTCAATGTACTCAGTACTTATATGAAACTAGTAGATGAACTACTACATGCCTACGCAAGAAAAAATAAGCACAATTAAATTCAAGTAAGGGTTGAGTGGTACAAGGAAAGGGAGAAAGAGGAGGAAGGAAAGAGATTGGTAAGATTTCACCTAGCAGTGCATTGTAGGTATATATGGCATACCTACTGGGTAAAGGGCTCAACTACAACTTGGACTTTTACCTTAGCATTTAGCTAACAAATGCTAACAATGTAACCTAATAATTTGTACCCATATATTAATCTGAAATTTAAAAAGTTAATATCAATAAATGGTGGGGAGCTTATTTATTTAAAAGGAACTAAATGGAGGTAATATTGTAGAATCTCTATAAGGAGACCACCACAGGGACTGTAACACACTGGTCAGCATATGAAGATGCTCAATATGAGGAATTAGTCCTACTCTACTGATATGTGTATGTGGGACACATGTGGTCTATGAAAATTAGGTCAACTTAATGAGGTGGTCAGAGAAGGGAAGTAGTCAACTATGGAGGTTCTATTGTAATGAAATACATTCATTGTGTGAATCTTGATTTGAATTCTTAATTTAAGAAACTATACATATATGTATATTCAGGTGGGATATTGAAAAAACTTGATTATCAACTAGATGTAAATATTATGAAATAATTACTAATTTTGTAGGTGTGACAGTGGGTATTACGGCTATGTAGGAGGATGTGGGAGATACTTGAAGAACTCTTGGCAATGAAATTTTTCATCTCAAACTTAATTGCAAACAGTTTAGCCAAAATAATATATATTAATGTTGAATACAAATGGAAGAGATATAGGTGTTCATTTTTAAACTACTTTAAACTATTAAATAAATTTTACATTTAAAATGTGTGGGGCCAAAATGTTCACCTTAAAGATGAATCTTTCAAATTTGATGTGCTTTTAAAGCATTTTTTATGCCTTTCAAGATGTTTTTTTCTCTAGATGATATTCAGCTACTAAAATCACTTTTCTTTTTTATATTTTATTGATATATAATTCACATAACTCGATGCCATTCTGTTAAAATGTGCAATTCAGTGGTCTTAGTATATTTCAAGATTGTATGATTATCAACATTCCAGAACTTTTTTTCAACATCCCAGAAGATTTTCAACAACCCAAAGCAACACTACACCTATTAACAGTCATTCCCCATTGTCACCTCTGTCCAGCTCCTGGAAATCACTAGGCTATTTTATGTGTCTATGGATATTCCATTCCAGATAGTTCATATAAATGGAATCACACAAACATGGGGCCTTTTTATTTAATGTCATGTTGTATAAGTTCATTTTATTACAGCATGTGTCAGGACTCCAGTCCTTTTTATGCATAAACAATATGCCATTGTGTGAGCATACCACATTTTTTTTTATCCATTTACCATTTGGTGGGCATTTGAGTTCTTTTCACATTTAGATGTAATAAATAATGCTGTAATTATTTGTGTATAAGTTTTGTGTACACATACAATGTCTGACAATTAAATTTGTAAACTCATCATAGAAAAAGTGCTACATACCTCATTGCTAAATATCACTAGGGTCACTTCTGAAGCTCCCCTTGGGAAGCTATGCACTGAAGCCAATGCCTAGTTCACCCTTCAAAACAATTCTGGAATTATTTTTCTGGAATGGCCATGAGAACTGCTATCATACAAGTTCTGACAATTAAGTTTGTGAACTTACATGGGCAATACTATACAAACAACTCAGTAAGGTTTCATGACCTTGGTATATCACTGTCTTACAGCTGTGTTCAGGTCAACACGTGACAGTGTCTTGCTGAGTGGCATTCATTATAGTTGTTGTAGGTTTTGTGTGCCATACAACAACAGCTTTCATGATTATTCCAGAAAAAGAGTTCTAAAATTGTTTTGAAGTCGGCACTAGGTGCTCGTACTTCAAAGGTGATCATAGAGATAGTCAGTAATGAGGTATGTAGCACTTTTTCTAGAATGAGTTCACGAACTTAATTATTAGACCTCATATTTTTAAAATTGCTTGGGTATACATCTAGAAATGGAGTTGCTGGATTTTATGGTAACTTCATGAATAAATTTTTCAGGAACTGCCCATTTTTTTTTTTTTCTCAAAGAAGCAGCGCTATTTTACATTGCCATCAGCAATATAGGAAGGTTTCAGTTTCTTTACACTTCACCAACACTTGTTGCTGTTCATCTTTTTGGTTGTAGCCATCCTAGTGTGTATGAATATCATTATTTCTTGTACTGCAAGACATCATTTCCACTTTTTAAATTTTGAAATACATTAGTAATTTTCTTTTCCAGAAATAATGCATGAATGATAACATTTTCAAGGCTTGATTATCAGAAAAGATATTATTTTTTCTCAACACAATACATGTGTATGTAGTTCAAAATCATTTTTAACGTATTTTCTTCTCATTCTCAGAATATCGCTTTGTTGGCAATGTGTGTATCTAAGCACAGATATGTACATACACAGTGTTTTCCTTTAGTAGTTTTCATAATATTATCTTTATAATTGCAGTTTTGTGTGTAATCTTTTGTACAAGGTTGTGCCTCAGTGTGAGCCTTCTTTATCTTACTTGAACTTTAATCAGGATAGCACTTCCATTTAGAAAGATAAGTAGGCTAAGGGTAGAATATAAATATCTTAACACAATAACTAAGAAAATGCAGTGAAGGCTATGTTAACCAGTTTGATGAAAGTATTTCGAATTGCATATAAAACTAGCACATTGTACCCCATAATTGCATTAATGTACACAGCTGTGATTTAATACAAAATAAAAAAATAGAAATAGCAAAAAACATGTAAGTAGGAAAGGATTTTTTTACTTTATTTTTTTTTTAATTTCTGAGTAATTTTCAGGTTACATTGGTTGCCAAATCAATGCAACATTGGACCACTCTGAAATGCTAAAATTACCTTGGAATTAAGAAATTTGGGTGTCATAAGTAGGAGTTTGGGTTACTTGATTTTCAACTTTTTTTTTTTTTTATTTCAGATTAATGTGAGGTTACAGGCAATTAGGTTACAATGTTTAGGGTTTGTTATGTAGAGTCCCTGTAGTAGTTGTTTTATTAAAGTATATTTGACAAATAAAAATTGTTTACAGTTATGTTATAGAACTGTGATATTTTGATGTATGTGTTTCTTGAGATATGATGACCACAATCAAGCTAATAACCTCATGTCTTTTTTAAAAAAGTTTGATTCAATCCCATTTGTCCACTTTCGTTTTTATTGCCTTTGCTTTGGGGTCATGACCCCAAAAAATTATTGTTCAAATCAAAGTCAAGAAGCTTTATACCTATGTTTTCTGTTTTCTAAAAACTTTGGGTAGTATGAGTATGGCCATTTTAACAATACTAATTCGTCTAATCCATAATCATGGAATATTCTTCCATGTATGTGCGCCTCCTTCAATTTATTTCATTAAAGCTTTATAGTTTTAAGCATACAGATCTTTCACTCTTGTGGTTAAATTTATTCCTGCTTTTTTTAAAAATTATGAATGGGACAGCTTCTTGATTTCCTTCATGGATAGTTTATCTTAGTTTATAGAAACACAACATTTTTTTTTAATGTTGATTTTGCATCCTGCTCTTTATTGAATTCCTTTACTAGTTCTAAAGGAGGAGTGGAGTCTTTTTGGTGGAGTCTTTAGAAGTTTTCACCATATATGATCATGTCATGTGCAAACACACAATTTTATATCTTCCTTTCCAATTTGAATGCCTCTTATTATTATTTTTTTTTTTTACATGATTAATTGCTTTTGCTAGAACATCTAGCACTACATTGAATTGAAGTAGCATCAGTGGGCATCTTAGTCTTTTATTTGGATCTTGGAAAAATAAAGCTTAATTTTCAACATTGAGTATAATGTTATTTGTGATCTTGTCCTATATGCTCTTTATTATGTTGAAGTAGTTTTCTTGTACATTTAATTTGTTGAGAGTTTTTTTTTTTTTATCTTAAGTGAATGCTGAACTTTGTCAGATTCTTATTTTTTATTGGTTTTTTTTTTTTTTTTTTGCACCTCAATGTTAATATGATCATATGAGTTTTATTCTTCATTTTGTTAATGTAGTATATCACATTTATTGATTGCATATCTTGAACCATTCTTAGTCTCCAGGGATAAATTTCACTTCATTATGATCTATGATTTTTTTAATGTGCTATTGAGTTTGGTAAGCTATTATTGTGTTGAGGACTTTTCATTACTATTCATAGGGAATACTGGTCTATAGTTTTACTTCCTTGTAGTGTTTTTGTCTGGGTTTGACATTAAGGTAATTCCAGTCTTACAGGATTACCCCAGAAATGTTCCCTCTCTTTTTATTATAGTTTCAAGAGAACGGGGTGATAATTATTCTTTAAATATGTGTTAGAATGTACCAGAGAAGATATCTGGTCCTAGGTTTTTATCTTACTGATTCAACTTTTTGATTACTGATTCAACTTCCTTAATTATTTTTGGTCTCTCACATTTTCTCGTTCTACATGATTCAATCTTGTTTAGGTGTATGTTTCTAGAAATTCATCCATTTTTCTGGATTATGCAAATGGTTGTTGTACAATTATTTATAGTATTCTTTTATAATGCTTTTTATTTCTGTGACAGTGCAATGGCCCCTCTTTCATTTCTGATTTAATTATTTGAATTTTCTTACTTTTTGTTTATTTAACTAAGGGTTTGTCAGTTTCATTGATCTTTTTAAAACTAATTCTTTGATTTTTTTTTTTTTTTTTTTTTTGCCTAATTGTTCTTCTAATTGCTATTTTTATTTATTTCTGCTCAAGTCTTTATATTTTTCTTTCTTCTAACTTTGGGTTTAGTTTGGTTTTTTTTCTCTAGTTTCTTTTTTCTAGTGTCTAGTTTCTTTTCCTAGTTTCTAAGGAAAAGTACATTTTGTTTTATTCTTTCTTTTCCATTGTTAATTTTCCAAATAGCTTCTGAACTACAATTAGGTAGAATTTAAATTCAGAAGTCTAATATAGAGGCTTATCTTTCTGTAATTTTTTTTCCTTATTTTTCTAGAACAAGCAGACACACCAAGAAGCCACAGGGTTGCCACGGTAAAGAAGCTTGAATGTAATGTGACTCCTCAGCATAGCTTCACATTTTCCTTTAGTGTTTAAAACATTCTAAATTAAGATGGGAGGTGGCTGGTCTACCACAGCCTCAGTGGAGATGACCATCTCTCCTCTATATGGTATCTCATCCTCCATTAAGGAGATTTGGGGATTATTCTCACAGGATAAGAATATTCTAAGAGAAAAAGCAGAAACACACAAGACCCTTTAAGACCTAGCCTTGAAAGAAGCATACTTGCTGTGTTTGTTAATTTTTCATTGCCCTAAAGTAAATATCCAAGGCCAGGTAATTTATAAATAAAAGAGGTTTATTTGGATCACGGTTCTGCAGAATATAATACACCAGCATCTGCTTCTGGTGAGGGTTTCAGGGAGTTTCCAATCAAGGCAGGAATGTCACTGGTGAGAGAAGCAAGAAAGGAAAGAGGTAGTTCCAGTCTCCTTTAAACAACGACCTCTATTGTGAATCAATAAACCAAGAACTCATTCATTATCATAGGAGGGTACCAAGACATTCATGAGGAGATCTGCCCCCATGACCCAAAAGAGTTACCACCAGGCTCTACCTCTGATGCTGCGAATCAAATTTTAACATGAGATTTTGATGTCCCAAATATCCAAACCATATCACTTCCACCCCTGGTCCCCCAAATCTCAAGTCCTTTTTATATTGCAAAATATAATCATCTCTCCCTAATAGTCACCCAAAGAGCTTCTTCCAAACCTTAACTCAAAAGTCCAGTTGAAAGTCTCATTTGAGACTCAAGGCAAATTCTTGCCACTGATGAGCCCTTAAGATTAAAAATAAGTTATTTACTTTAAAGACGCACTGGTGGTACAGACAGACATTGGGTCAACACTCTTATTCCAAAAGGGAAAAAATCGACCAAAATAAAGAGGCAACAGGCCCCATGCATGTCTGAAACCCAGCAGGGCAAACATTAAATCTTAAAGTCCTAAATAATCTCCCCTAACATCATGTACTACATCCTAGGCACACAGAGGGGGCAAGTGGACCCCGAAGCCTTGAACAGCCCCACCCTTGTAGCTTTGCTGGGCACAGCTAACTTGGCTGTTTTAACTGTTTGGAGTTTGGAACTATTAGGTAGGGACCAAATCTGAAGTGGCAGGAGGGTGGTTTCTAGACATGAAGAAGCTGGGGATCAATCCGGGTAAGGCAGGAAAACACAGAACACCATTAATCATCTGATAACATCCCATACCTCCTGTAAGCCCTCCCTGGGACCAGGTCAATAAAAGGAAATAACCTGAGAATTCTTACGTTTTCTCCACTCAAGCAGACTGACCCATCCCTCTTTGTATAGTTTCCTTCTTTTCTGCAATAAAAGCTGTTTGGGTGGAATTGCTTCCTATCTGTTTCACTCCATCACACCAGTCCTGCTTGTGATTCTCCCAAGCAAGGAGCCATAGAACCAGGAAAGCAGTCTGCCAAGACCCAGACCTGACAGTTTCCAAGCTGAAAAGTCCATGGGGATGGTGGCTCCAGCATTCTGAGGTTTGGAGGGTGACATCCCCTTTCCCACATCTCCACTAGGCAGTGCCCCAATGGAGGTTGCTCATGGGAGTCCAATCCTACATTTACCCTCAGCACTGTCCCAGTAGAGGGTCTCTGAGAGAGCTCCACCCTGAGGAAGGCTTCACCTGGGCACCCAGGCTATCCCATATACCCCTGAAAAGCTAGTGGAAGCTGCCAAGCCTCTATCACTCTTGCATTCTGAGCACCTGCAGGATTACTACACTGAAACCACCAAGGCCTAGGATTGGCACCCTCTGGAGTGGTGGCCTCAGCAGTACCTGGGGCCTTTTGAGCCACACCTAGAGCCACAACAGTTTGGATGCAGGGAGAAGCCTCCCTAACTATTGCAGTCGAGGGGTAACCCAGACGTACTTCCCCACAGTTAGTCCCTGTGGGTCTGTGACGGTAGCTGTTGCTTGAAAAAATTCTCAAATCCCTTTGGGGACTTTCTCCCATTGTCTTACTAAGCGCCTGGTCCCATTTTAGTCATGCCACTCTCTCTACTAACTGGTTGCTACTACTTGGATTATTTTCCTGAACATCCTTTTTTCTTCTCTACCACATGATTCGACTGTAAAATTTTTAAGTTGTTATGCTATGCTTTTATTTATGCTCCAATTTCAAGTCATTCCTTGGCTCCTGTATCTATCTGGTTGTTGGCTGTTAGAGGCAGCCATATCACTCCTTGAATATTTTGCTGCCTAGAAATTTCCTCCCTCCAGATACCCTAGGTCATTACTGTTAAGTTTAGCCTCTACGAACACCTAGGGCACCGGCACAGTATAGACAAATTCTTTGCTAAGAGGTAACAAGGATGATCTTTGTTCCAGTTCTCAATAAGTTTCTCTTCTCTATGAGACGTGACCAGTCTGGCCTCCATTGTCCACATTTCTATGAACATTTTTGTCAGAATCACTTAACAAGTTTCTGAGTTGTTCCAAATTTTTCTTGTCTTCCTGTCTTTTGTGAGCTCTCCAAATTTTTCCAACCTTTACCTGTTATCCAGTTCCAAAGCTATTTCCACATTTTCAATTATCTTCATAGCAATATACTATGCACATGGGAAGAGCAAGAGAGAGAGAAAGAGGGGACCAGCAACCAGTTGTCATAAGAACGTCTAAAGCAGGAACTCAATCATTATTAGGGATGGCACCAAGCCACTCCTGAGGGGAAATAGCCACATGATCCAAACACTTCCCATTCGACTCCCATCTCCAATACAGGGGATCAAATTTGAACATGATATTTAGAGGGCAAAATATCCAAACATATCACTGTCCCTTTCAGTATATTATTTGGGTCAAAGTCAAAAAAGAAACAAAAAACAAAACAAACAAACAAAAAAGAAGCCAGATGAAATTAAATAGGTAAAGAAATAGGCTTCACACTTCAATGAAAGCATAAGCAAGGTCATGTGTCAAGGAAGAAAGAGAGAATACAAAATCTGGACCATTTTTGCAAGCAACCTCTTTTTGTGCAATCAATTTTGTACACCATCTTCCAGAAGTTCCTCAAATTTCCTTGTTGACTTTTGCACATTGCTAATTATTTAGCTATGTTCTTTCAGCTTCAAGCTCACATTTTATAATGGTATTTTAATATATACTTTAGTGAGATTTGGAATCTGTATTTCCTATGTTTTAATATCAGCTGTTTACTGGAGGGATTCTGCAAATAAGAGGACAAGAAGAGAGAGTAGAAAACATAAGAGGAAGAAGAAACATTCTTCTTATTTTTAGCTCTGGGCCATCTCCCTCTAGCAGGGACAATAGACAAGTTTAGACCGTAACTTCTACTTTTCTTTGGAACACCCAGCCCCAGCCATCTGTGATCCCTTAAGAAGTGCCAGCACCAGAAAGTCACTCCCTCTTTGGTGGATGTCACTTTTCTTTTCTCTTTTCTTTTCTTTTCTTTTCTTTTCTTTTCTTTTCTTTCCTTTTCTTTTTTCTTTTCTTTTCCTTTCCTTTCCTTTCCTTTCCTTTCCTTTCCTTTCCTTTCCTTTCCTTTCCTTTCCTTTCCTTTCCTTTCTTTCTTTTTTTCTTTTTCCTTTGTTATGTTATTTTGTTTGAGATAGAGGCTCAGTCTGTTACCCAGGCCACAGTACAGTGGCATTATCATGGCTCACTACAGTGTTAAACTCCTGGGCTCAAGAGTTCCTCCTGCCTCATCCTCCTGAGTAGCTGAGATTATAGGCACCCACCAAAACACCTGGCTAATTTTCTATTTTTAGTAGAGACAGAGTCTCACCCTTACTCATGCTGGTCTCAATCTCTTGCACTCAAGGAATCCTCCTGGCTCACCCTCCCATAATCACAGGAATGAGCCATAGCACCAGGCCAGGATTTAGCTTTTTTATAAATGTTGATTTCAATGAAAAGTAGTTAGACTGTTTTCTAAATCAATATATAGTCCTTCAAAGAGGCCAAGAAAGGAAGAGTACTCAAGGATATTCATTTGAAATGAGAGCCTGACACTGACCTCAAAAAGTTTACAGTTTAACCAAGAAAAATCCCACATGCAGGTAATTACAATGCAGCATGGTAAGTGCTAAAATTAGAATCAACCAGACTCCGTGATTGATTATAGAAAAAGGAAGATCAGAGAAACTGATTAGGGCAAAGCCTGTACCTCAGTGGATAGGGTGCCACTGGCCCCACATACTTAAGATGGTGGATTCAAACTGCAACCAAAAATAGCCAGGCGTTGTGGTGGGCACCTGTAGTCCCAACCACTCGAGAGGCGGAGAATCACCTAAGCCCAGGAGTTGGAGGTTGCTGTGAGCTTTGACGCCACAGCACTCTATTGAGGGTGACAAGTGAGACTCTGTCTCTAAAAAAAAGAAAAAAAAAATCTAGAAAAAGGCTATCAAATGTTCCCAACAGGAAGCAATAATATATGTTTAAGATGATAAATGTTGCTGTGAGCTGTGATGCCACAGCACTCTGTGGAGGGAGATAAAGTGATAATCTGTCTTTAAAAAAAAAAAAAAGAGAGAGAGAAACTAATCATTTTTGTAGTAGTATTTCATGTCCTGGGGTCATTTAGGTCTAAGAAGGTGAGTACCTCCCTTGATCCACATGTTCATGTTCTCTTATTTCTTTTCTGCAATTCAGTTAAAATTAAAAATTTATATCTAAACTTAAAATATCCTTAAAGCAACAATTGACTGAGAGATTTAGATAAACACAGACAAGCCATTTTCTGCTTAAGCCTATAAAAGCCCAAAGGTCAGACCACACCCAGTCTATTAGAGCAGAAGGACCACATTGCCAATATCATTCTGACATTTGGACAACCCTGGTATTGCCCTCTTCATTGCTAATGATATACGCTGCTAATAACCTAAAGACTGACAGCGTGCATAAATACCCTGGAGAGCAATATATAGCCTCATTTTCAATTGGTATAAAACAAGAAAGCAGTTTTAAAAGCTAGTTTTACTCTGCAATGATGTAAATTTTATATTATTATATCATGTGACTATTTCTCACCATGACCAGTCATCCATATATAGCTTAGTGATTTACCATATGCAAAAGGGAAAGGAGAAATTATTACTCATTATTAAAAAAAAGGTCTGGACAAAGAAATGCACGAACCTATTGAGTTACAGCTCAGTACTGTGGTAATTCCTCCAATGGTTAAAGTAAGTTATATGCAGGAATTAAAGATGCCATTTGAAAACATGCCTATTACTGCTCCCAACCTGCTTTGATACATCCCTTATTAACACCTCTTTGAAGCAAGAAAAGGGTCTACTTTGAAGTGATTGATTTAGAAAGTCTTAGTATTCTAAATTAAAACATTATTTTGTAGTTTGATCTATCTTAATAAATATCTCAGTATGAAAATTCTAAGATCGAGTTCTTCATCTTTTAAAAAAAATAGAAGCCTTTAAAGACGTTTCCAAATGAGATTTCAAACAGGATACAATATGTTTATTGACTGGAATAAAGTATTGTGTAATAACTATAAAAGTAATGATCTAATTATGAATACACAGAAATACAAATTTAGGAATAAAACCTTTTGATAAACATCTATCCTAAGATATTATTGCAAAAATCTTACATAAAAAATGTATGCCCCAAGATGCATCTGACAAAATATTCTTACATTGTTGCAAATAGGAATATAAGAGTATTTTCTTATTTTGGCAAATAGGCTAGACATTATTCTAAAAAACAAATAAAATATCAAAGTTTATTCATATGGATTTCTTGTTAAAATACGCCATAGCATTACATATACAATTTTAAGAATTTTGTCAAACATACATTTATAGATAACCCACACCTCTATCAAGATATAGACCGTTTCTTCATCCTATTCCTTTCATGCCCTGTTCCATCAATTCTAGCCCCACTTTCTCATTCCATAACAAAAGCAACCTGACTTCTATGACCACAGATTTGTTCTACCTGATCCACATTTGCATATACATGGAATCATTAGTATTGGTTTCTTTTTAATGTATTTCTTGTAGGATAATATTTAGAAATAAACGTATCCTACATCAAGCACACAAAGTGAACTCAGTGTGAGTTTAAAATGGCTTGCTTTTTTTTTCAGAGGCTTCAGGGACCTGGGCCCCCCCTAGGACACATGCAGAGTTGGCTTCCCTGGAGTTAAAAATTCCACAAGCCCATTCCCTGAAGCTGTGCACCCCATAAAGCCTGAGATCAAAGGGCAAGCCGCCCTTTCTCAGATATACGGGCCAGAGGGTTGACATATGTTAAACATATATTGTCAAAGGGCTTTAGGTGTTCTGCCCTGTGGAGAAACACAGTCGTTCGTGCTGGGTAAATTGAGTGAATGCTTGAAGGCACTTTTCCATTAGCTTTGTTCCCCTGTGGCTTTTTTCTTCTTTGTGATCTTTATTTGGATGTTAGCTCAAGAGATTACTCAATGTCTAGAAAAGAATGTTAACTGCAGAAGTGATTGTGGTGATGTGGCAACATGATATTTTCTTACGAGTTAATTTTAGATAAGTAAAATGAGGTAATGGTGACACTAGTAGATTATAGATAAAGTGTGTACGTGACTAGAAGTGTATAAAATCAGACCCCCGAATAAAGAGCTCTGCTACACTCCATCTTAGGATGTGTAGTCGCGTGTTTCTTGCCCCCTTTCCCTAACATTGCAGGAGCGAGCCTGCACCTGTGGCTGCATGGCTGTCTCTACACAGCACCAGCATTTACACCAACACTGCTGTTTTAAGGTTCAATGAAAGAATTCTTACATAAGACTAGATGGGGAGAAACACAAAGCTGGCAGTAGCAGAGAGCTCCTTCTAGAAAGCAAGAGTAGTGGGATAGAAAAGGTACAGTTTGCTTGTGTCCAAGCTTCTGGCACAAAGAGATTCTAACGGAAAGAGCTTCGAGCAATCCAGGCTGTAGCAGACAGGAATGCAGGTCACAAGTCAAGATTTGAGCATTTTATAGGAGGGAATATTTTGGCCCCTTCTAGGTTGCATCTGAGAAAGGAAGGTCTCCAACTTCAAGCATGAGTAGTGGCAATCTAAACTTCCAAAGTGCATGTACATTTGGGGCTAAGTGTGATTGCTGTGGAAGATTACTGTTTGGTGTCCTGTTTCCCAGGAATCACTATCACACCACAGCGATGTGTGTACCAGAGAGTCTGAGACGTGTGTGTGCTTGTAGGAGAACGCTCACGGGAATGGTTGATGGTCGACCTTCAGAGAAATCACACAGCATGTTTCCTTTCTTTTATCCCTGAATGAAATTGGACTAAAATAAACAAAAAGGAAGCTCAAGAGTAAAATAATGAGTAACAAAAATCAAGCCACTAACAGCTGTGTCACAGGATGAAAAAGGAAAAAAAAAAAAAAATGGTTGTAAGAGTCTGAGTCTGTGAAATCATGAATCACACTATTGTGAACACAATTAGTGGGCTGATCCTTTCTTTGGTCAGACATTGCCACTCCCACAACAGGGGTCACTGAAAACAGAAATGAATAAAACACTGGGACTAATTCCAGCTGCAAGTACCTGGCTGTGCTTTGAAACTTGCAAAACAGAACAATTAATTACAATAACAGATTGAAAATTGTGCAGATCTTTGCCTGTATTAGGTACTTCTCTACATAGTTTTCAGTAATAGAAAAATATGGTGTTCTCCCCACCCCCATGATAGCTTGTTCTGAAAAAAATGCTTTTCTAAATTACAATTATCTGTCATGGACACGTTTCCCTTTATTCCATGGACTGTAGTCCTCACCTGTACTGCGCAGAGACTTCTCTGCTGTCATTGTCTGCATTGCCACATCTCAACTCCAGACATTCCACACAGAGGAGGACAGCACGGTGTCTAGACCCTGCTAAAGGTACTTTCAACATGTCCATGGAACAGTGGCCCAACTTGTCAGCTGCAGAACTTGCTGCTGCTGGGGAACACGGGGCTTCAGGTAAGCATTTTGAGACTCCTGCTACTTGCCAGCTGCCTCTGTGACCTAAGGACCATTATTAAGCCAAGGAACACCACTACAATTTTTCAAAATCAAATGGAATCTGCCTTTTGTACATGAAAGACCTCACGTACACACTCTTATACATGAAAAAAAGTGATGCTGGGAACTTCTTTTTGTTTTTTTTGGTTTTTTATTAATTTATTAATTTATTGATCAATATATGTTTATTGTACAGTATTGACAGATAATTCTGTTAGGTATTGAGATGCATTGGCCAGGACAATAGAAGTGGTCTCTGAAAGAGTCATTAAACAGCAGTTATGTTAACATAAGTTGATAAGAGTCATAAATGAAAATTACAATTACCTATGCCCTTGATTATTCACTTATTTATGAAACGAAAGAATAGGAATTTACTTTGCTTTAAACAGGATACCTATTTAAGGATATAGACTAAATAGTACAGTACCTTCCCACAATAATGCATAATTAATTGGGGAAAATAGACATAAAATATAAGTGAAATTATGCCATATTAGAATATTTTACAGGAACATTAAAGAATAAAGAAACATTGGATTTTATTAAAATATTAGAAACATTCTTAGTCAAAAATGTTTTGTTTAAGGTAATGTTAAAATTTAAAGCTAAGCAATTAGTAAAATCTTGGCATCGTGTGATAGCTGTGTACATGTATAAAAAAATACATGTGTATCAAATTATCTGGTAAGATTAGAAGCAGCCTTGTGTTCCTAAATTGAGGCTGGAGAAAAGATGAAGAATGAGGAAATAGCTTTTTAAAATATCTTACTACCTTGGCCCTTATCTTCAAGATAATTGTAAACCACTTAATCATTTTATTTATTTATTTTTATTTTTTTTAATTTATTAAATCATAGCTGCATACATTGATATGATTATGGGGCATCATACACTAGCTTCACAGACCATTTGACACATTTTCATCACAATAGCTAACATAGCCTTCCTGGCATTTTCCCAGTTACCGTGCC
>CAUYPK010141233.1:0-20688 GCA_963574355.1 Loris lydekkerianus | reverse complement strand
AAATGTGTCAAACAGTCTATAAAACCAGTGTATGGTGCCGTCTGATCACATTAATGTACACAGCTTTGATTTAATAATAATAAAAAAAAAAGAGTGGAAGAAAAAGTAAAAAAAAAAGAAAAGACATTAAATCTTAAAATTTGTAATAAAAACAAAACAGCTGACAAAGTTATGGAAAAAACAACATTCATACTTCCTTGGTAGGAATATGAATTTGTTAAACCTTTCTGGGTAAAAATCTTAGAAGTAAATAATATGCTTTAATCCAGAAATCCCAGGGTAAACCATAAGGAAGTAATTAAGCAATGTAGTATAGTGTTCAGGAGTTTGGTTCTAGAGTTCTATAGCTGAATTTGAATCTTGCATAACTACTTATGAAAGATTGAGGATCATGGAAATGAAATCACCTTTTAACTCTCAAGTTTCTTTCTCTGTAAAATGGAGGGAAATACCTTTTTAGGTTAATTGTGAGAACTGAGTTAATAAATGTGAAATATGTAGAATAATATATAGAACATAAAAGCTCAATAAATGTAACTTGTTTTAAAGAAGATTTAGTTATAAATACGTTCTTAACAGGTTACTTGTAATATAAAAAAATCAGAATCTAAAGGTTTTACAATAGAAGATGGAATAAGTTGTGACAATCCATTTTCAATATTCAGCCATTCAAAATCCAGCCAAAATGGATATATAATTTCCATTCATCATTCTGCATTTCTATTTTCTCAAGTATTATGACATCATTGAAAGATTGAAGAATTATATGAACTAATAAAGATGGACAAGGCTTATATCAGAAAAAAAAAAGAAGAAACATTTCTGGTAAGAAGGAGATGTAAACAAAAATCTAAGACTAATTTTTGTCAATCACTAGAAGAACAGGTAAAACATAAATAATCCATATCAAAAATCTAATCAGATTCACAAAATAATTCAGATACTCTTTGTTGCACACTCTTTTTTGGTGAAGATATTCTCCTGCCCCCTTTTATTAATTAAATTATTTAATTTCAAATTAATATGAGGGTACAAATTTTTAGATTACATTGTTTTTACTTCTATGGGGAAGTTGTACTTAAGCCTTTCACCTAGGGGCACAGTGAATACCCTCACATTGTGCACATTAGTTGATTGAAACTTTTATTACAAAAGAGGTAGCATTATTTCTCTAATTTCCGAATGAAAATGGAAATATGAAATGGCCATATCAATGTAACTATTGATGGTATTATACAAGCTGTCATGGATTAGCATGTATTAGTAGTTTATCATATTCATCTTTGAACATGTTTAAATCACAGATTTCTATGCCCTACTCCAGATCTACTCAGTCTGAATCACTAGGTTGCTTGAATGATAAGTTGGATTTGGGAATTACTACACTGTGTTACTCAAGATGTTCTTTTAAAGACTTAAAGTAGAGAAGGGATGCAGATTAAAGGCTACAGACTTGCAATTATATAGGATGAGTAAGCCTAGAGATCTAATATACATCTAGAGAGCTAAGGTTAATAATAGTGTATTATGTATTGAAAATTTGCTGAGACTAGATTTTAGGTGCTGTTACCACATACACACACAAAAGAAGCAACTAGGAAAACTGATGGATTTGTTAATTTCTTTACCTATAGCAATCATTTCACTAGGTCTATGTATATTAATACATCATATTACATACCTTAAATATATACAATAAAGTAAAAATTTTAAAAGTCAAAAGATGACGAGATAGAAATCTTTCTCTAATCTGGGTTTTCCTCTCCTGAGATATTAGTATATTTAAGCAAATGTGGTCGTTAAGCCTGGTAAGAAAGCCTGAGTTCTGGGCTCTGCCCTTTAGAAGGCCCTGCAGAAGGCCCTTTCTGTTTTTTGCAGGTTCAATGTACTTTATCTTTCTTGTATAAAAATGCTCTCTGCACAGAGACTCTGGAGTGGGACGTGACAGGATGGTCAGTAAATTCCTGATAGAAAGACTTGGTGAATACAGTCTCTTTCCAAAGGTCAGGAGTCATATAGCTATAGATCTTGGAGCTAGCATCAAAAGCGGCCTTGGTAAAGTTGCTCCGGGTGCAGTGCAGCCACTGGCTGTGGTGTAGCAGCATTGATGCTGATCATCAGCAGCAGCTTCTTAGGCACAGGGGCTGAGACAATGCCAGTTCCTCTGGAGCAAGAATGAGACACACCAGCAAAGGGCCACAGCAGCCTGTCACCTTGCTGATCTTGTTCCTCCAGTAGCCTCTCCACACTGGGACAATGGAGAGCTTGGTCCAGTTAATGGCTTCTAGGATGGCAGCAGCTACCTCCTTGGAGCACTTATCACCCAGACCAACATGTCCATAATAGTCCCTGATGGCAACAAACACCTTAAATCTGGTCTGCCAGCCCATGTGGGTCTGCTTTTTCATTGGCATCATCTTTAAAACCTCATCCTTGACAGATGCTCCCAGGAAAGAGTCAATGATCTCAGGATCCTTGATAGGCCTCCTTTAGGGCACTTGTTCCTCATGTCCTTGACCAGGCAGGCCATGTTGGGGACAGGCATTCATTCCTGCTTGACCTCAACTCAGCAGGAGCTCCATGACCCATATTCAAACGCCACTGCAAAAGCCCCCATGGAAGCCACCACAATCCCCCATGACAGGACCTCTCCTGCTGCACCAGTGTCATCTGCCATTTGCGCTTTCTCAGAGAAGAACAACAATTACATTTCTTAAGGAAAATTGAACACCTTTCTCACTCAGGATCCAATACTCAGTACCAGCTGAGCAGAATTTATTTTTAATATAGGCAATAGAGTCTTACATAACAAATAGCATTTCCTAGGAATGCCAAGGATCAATGTTCTTTTCTTCATTTTCCAATTTATGGTTCTGCAGAAATGCATGCATTAGCAGAGTATTCACAACTGTTACATGGGGTGGCTCAGGAACATTTTGTAATATTGAATAATTCATATTATTCTTAAATGTATGTATATATTATATATGTGTGTGTGTGGATATTTCAATTTTTTCATTTCAAAGGTATTATTATCAAAGTAAAAGTCATCAGAAGGTGACAGGCTGTTATGGCCCCACATTTTACTTAAAATGGTAGATTGATTTTTAACAGTTAAGTATTTGAATATATAATGTAAAGGCTTTCGTAGTATTGTCATAGGATTCTCAAATGTTAGGGATGGGTCTGCTTTTAGCCAATGTGTGATTAATTCAGAATATGTCTTCTGCAATTCAAACGTGACTTTATGATGTCCCATCTCAGTAAGAATAGGTCTGTAAGATCAACCTTTTGGTGCAGTAACTTTCTCTCTTGGCTTGCCTGACTATCCAACTTTACTTTTCCAATGACTTATGTATCCGTTTGTGTATTGATCTGATGAGCTGTAATCTTACTGACACATTTATATTTCTGTAAGCAACTATAAAACTTTTTAGATCAAATCTCAACTTGGTAAGAGAAAAACACATCTTTTTAGAAATGAAATAGGTGAGAAAGTAAGATGAGGGGAGGAAGGAAAGGGTAGAAAAAGGAAGAAGATTCAAAGGAAGATATGCCTAAGTCAGATAGCTGTAAATTGATAGAACACAAATTTGAATCCAGTTCTGTCTTCCATTTCCATTCATACTTCATTGTGTCACATCATCAGTGTATTTTTTATCAACCAATATCATCAATATCATCACTATCATTGTTAAAGAATATACTCCAATATATGGAAGTAATTTTTCCAATTTAATATTCAATTAAAAAAATGTTAATATTATTTAAAAACTTTAAACACTTAGTAACCATTCATTTGCCTTAGAATTATCATCATTATGCATATCAGTTATCATTGTATATTATATACAGGTGGTCTTAGTCTTTCAAGTATTTGATTTTTATACAATTATCAAATTCACCACTTCATTCATTCATTGATTCACTCAACAAAATATTTGTGTACTGATAGTTGAGCACTTATAGTACTTAGAAAAAATAGCAATGAACTGTAAAAGACAACAATCTCTCTTCCCCTTTAACTTATTTCCTATGGGGAAACAGATTTTAAGAAAAAAGGGTTGTTAAAAATCAGTACACATAGTATGTTAGAGTACACACAGGTGATGAGTGTTATGGGAAAAAGAAAAATTAAGAGGAGGTAAGTAGTAATGAGAGTCTTGAGTTAGTTGAGTAGGAATTGCAACTTTAAATAGTTAGGATGTTCAGGTGACTCCACTTAAATAAAGCTTAAATGAAATCTTGATAGAGGTGATGTATGTGGATATTTGGGACAGGAGCCTTCCAGGCAGATGTAATGGTCAATGCAAAAGGAGAAGTAGGCTAGAGCCCAGTAGCAGTAGAGTTAACAACATCCCTAAACCGTCCTTTCTGCCTCAGATTAGATCCTTTGTTAAACAGCTGATCAGTGATGATATTGGTCTGCAGCATGGTATTGCTTCCTGGCTTATGCTTAAGGTAGCTGCAAGGAAGTGTGTTTGCACTGGAACTGCTCATGTAGCACAGCTGCAGGAATGAGCTCTACCCTATTAGAAGCCATTGGATAGCTGAGCTCCATAAGCGTGTCTGTCCAGCTCAGTCTCAGCTCCAACAAATGTCACGGCTTCAACCTTCCTGAAGTTTTCATTGTCTTCAGTTTCTCCATAGGCATTGGATGGCAGAACCAAAAACAGACTTGGTATATGGGGAGGCTTATGGTATACACTAAAGGGATTTTAAAAGTCTACTCACTCATGTACTCCATCCAGGTAAGTAAGTCTCCTGGAAGAGAGGTTTAAAAATTGGACCTGTCTTTCCATTTTTTCCGACAAAATCCCATTGGATTTTCCATGTCCAATGAGAATATTATTGGAAGGCCAGTTCCCAGAGACTTGCAAAGTTTTCATCTGTCTGTGTGGTTGCTTAGAAACAAAAGGGGGCATTTCATAACTGCAACTTTGTTCATCATGCTGTGACTCTCTGGGACAGGAACACTGCCTTTGACATGAAACTCTAATTTTGCAATTCTGAGTCATCAATATTCAAACAAATTTTCAGAAATACAGTTGTATAATTTGGAGACCGCCTGCAATTTTTGTTCTTATGGCAAACTTTACTTGTTCCTGTGGTGGTGCAATTTTCACCACTGACAGTGTTCTCTCTCCCTTTGCCCTTTTCTTGCTTGCTGCTTATGATACGGAAAGCATTTTAGAATGGACATCAGTAGCCTATTATGGCTTTGATTGTGTCTCAGACAAATCACTTAACTAGTTGGGTGTGGTGGCACGTGCCTGAGGTGCCAGCTACTCCTGAGGCAGAAGGACTGCTTAGCCCAGAAGTTTGGCATTGCTGTGAGCTAGGCTGAGGTTATGGCACTCTAGTTCAAATAGGTGACAGAGTGAGACTCTCTCAAAAAACCAACAAAACTTTTATATACAAAAAAAAAAAAAAAAAAAAAGAATGCTTAAGTCTACATGGAAGAGAAGCTAGTTTACTAATGACTTATGAGTTTTAGCAAAATGTAATGTGATGCTGGAGTTTTTAAGCTTCATGGAAAGCAACCTAACTTAATCATACAATAGCATTATTAATTGTTGTCAGACTGATAACTTACTCCTAGAAAATGTTTGGATTAGGCACTTTTCTAGAGACCGAAACACAGGCATCAAAAAACTGGGCATCCATGGGCAAGCACTATTAGTAAAACAAAGCACAAGTGAAGTTCAGCGTCCTGGATTTGTTCTCATTGCAGTAACTACCATGGGAGAAATCTTGCATCCTTCCTCTTCAGGATGTAACACCTTGGAGATTACAAAGAGAACAGTTGGGCTTTAGAAAAATGTTGTGTGTTGACCTTGTGATAAAAAAAAAAAAAAGTTTATAGTTTAGAAGTTGTCTCTCTCATTCTCTCTCTCTCTCTCTTTCATTCTTTCTCAGCTTGTTGCTACCTCTGGAAATAGAAATCATATAGTAACACAACCTTTAGTGAAGAATTTTTTAATGTTAACATCAGCGTTGAAAACCAGAAAGAAAAAGTCATTAATTAATAGGCTTATTTTTTCCCTCACTTTGAATTCCCCTTTGATTTCTTTAAAAATAATTCTCCTTGGGTTTCCACCTGTGAAAAAGGCACTTTTGATGGGGGTTTGCGTCATCTGTGGAGCAAGGCCTGCGAAAGCTCACTGGTATTTCCTATCTCAAAGCTAGACGTGTGCAACTCTCTACTCGTGACAAAAAGGAGGATATATTCACAAAGGTACTGGGCTCCATCTGGTGAAAACTACTGACTGTGAGAGAATAATCCATTGTTGAACGTACTGGACCTTTTGCTTTCATCTTTCTGTGTTTCTTTCACATACAGCTTCTATAGTGAGGATGGTGGAATAAGAGGAAGAAAAGAGTCAGAGAAGGGGAACAGGGAAAGAGAAGAAGGGTTAAGAGCTAAAAGCCAGAAAAATAATCTTGCAATATATCTTATAGGAAATACTTCTTTTGAATCAGACTGAACTGATCAAACTCTGAGCTTTCTGGGTGGAGGGAGGGGAGACGATGCAAGAAAGCAAGAAATACACTCCTTTGCCTTGGGAATTACAGACCCCGAGGCTCTCGAGTGAAAAACTAATGACTGAATCAAGTGAAATGCATGATTACATCCTCGAAAGCTTGATTTGAAGGCAGTTTTTATTAAATCACAAATGAAATTATTGCCCATCCCCAAGCAAACAGTAGAGAAGCGAAGTGTTTGTCCCCCCAGGAAAGCAAAACCAATACAGTAACTCTTTTTGGTAGGGGCTCACTTCTGTTGTCTACTTTCTAAAAGTGATAGCAGTAGTTTAGAAATCCCCGGTGTAGGGTGAATAGTCTTTCATAAAAACAAACAAAAAAAAAACTTATATAACAGTCTAGATTTGGATATAGCCACAAGAACATTTGGGTAAAGGTGATTTATTTCTTTTAGTTCAGAGCCCATTCATACTTCCATTATATAGAGATGTGTTTGTGTTTGTTATATATACATATGTACATAGACATTCAAATATAAATATTAAAACCCGTTTGAAAGGAGAAAAAAAAATGATTATTTGTAACATGCAAGAGCTAAAGCAATGTTTCATAAAGTATTATCCAGAGACAAGCTACTTCAGAATTACCTGAAGATGTCAATTAAAATGCAAATTTTTAGGTGGCTGCAGACCCAGTGAATCAGAATTTCAGCCATGGGTTTTAGTTTGTGCCTAGGTGGGAGTGTGAGGGGCATTTTTCAGCAAGCAAATCAGGTTATTCTTATGTGCATTAAAGTTTGTGAACCACTTGTCTAAATGTGCCTTGGGATCTAATTGTAGCTCTAGCTGATGTGTGCAAATTAGGCACATTTACTGAGTACTGTATTAACTCACAGGTGACAAACATCAGAACGTGGGCAGCTATGGGAAAAGATTATGTGCATGTCAGGGAAGAATTTCTCTGCCTTAGTGCAGATGCTGCTGCTATGAAATCTGTGTAGAATCCAGCCGCTCCATTCCATTTTCAGTTATCACTGCACAGGGGACATGGAGAGATTGAGCAAGGATTCACTCACAGTGTGCTGGTCTGAAAAGATCTGGGCAAGGAAATCACATAATATCATTTCTCTGAGTCAAAATATATGAACTCGGTTGCTGAATGCATTGCTATCTCTTGCATTTATCAAATACTTTTTGCATGCAAAACCCACTCAAGGAGATTTTGTGATTATTATACTTATACACACAAATTGTAATATTTTCTTTTGGTGAATTCATGTCCAAATCTGATTCTGGCACTGAAAATGCAGAAGAAATTAAAGAAACATTATGATCGTGGCTTGGCAGAAAAGAAAGCTGGAACTGTAGCAGTTGTCTATAAGTTTCCTATATTTCTCATTTTATTAGTGATAATCAATGACATATATGTTTATTAATCCATGGGTAGATGAATAACTGTGTCTGTTACTTCCAAATATTTTTAATAATAAAATTTACAAACTAAAATGAGTACATCTGAAAAAACACTCTAACAGAAATAAAATGGAGTGATGATAATTTGACAATATGATATATAGTAGAACCTCTATAAGTTGACTGTAACAAACTGGTCAACATATGGAGGGGGTCAACGTAAGGAACTAGGCCTACTGTACTGATATGTACATGTGGTGAATGTCCAGTCTATGAAAATTAGGTCAACTTAAGGAGGTGGTCAATGGAGGGAGGTATTCAACTATGGAGGTTCTACTGTACATATTCACAAAGTATTAATATATATGAAGGATCAATGAAAGTTCAGAGCAAACAGTCAAATTATATCCCATTTTTCATTTCAATACTTTTACTGAATTTTACTTTAAGAAAAATTGCTTAACACATGAAACTTCTGGGAGTTGAAAGGAGAAAACTGATAATTTGGGAAGTTCAAACATGATAAGTGATGATAGTGAGTGAAATTGGGAAATAAGAGAGGCAAGAAATGAATGAGCCATAACTGACTGAATACTGTTGAATGATTGAATTGTTCAATTTTTGAATTTATGCTCTGTTTATTGTTTCTGACATTTCATCCATTGTTCTTCTACCTTCCTGGAGAGCAGAAATTAACAGCCCCAAGTCAATTCTGTCCCTTTCTTCCCTAATCCCATGTGTATCATCAACAAAGCAGATGTCTGATAAGACAGTTACTATCAGTGCACAGAACAGAGAAGGTAAACTCCCAAGTAGAGACTTCCTTCTGAAAAAGATCTTGAGAAAACTCCCTCTTGCATTTATCAAATAATTTTTGCATGCAAAGCCTACTCAGGGAGATTTTGTGATTATTATCCTTATAGACACAAACTCCCAAGTAAAGACTTCCTTCTGAAAAAGGAAGGAAGTCTTGGGCAGTGCCTGTGGCTCAAAGGGGTAGGGTGCTAGCCCCATATGCTGGAGGTGGCAGGTTCAAACCCAGCCCCGGCCAAAAACTGCAAAAAAAAAAAAAAAAAAAAAAAAAAAGAAGGAAGTCTCCATTCACCATAATTCCATGAGTTAGGTCTACACACTTGGAGAATCAAATGAATAAGTGTAAGCACCAGGTTTAAATTCATCAAGCAGACCAAACCAAAAATGAAAAGGAAATTCCCATTTTGTTTGCCCTGCATTCAATACTGCAGAGAAAGAGGAATGTGAATGCTTTTTAGCAGTTCAACCTATCTCTAGGAATATCTTGAGATAAGAATATTATAAAAGTAGACGCAACTCAGGTTCTTTTTAACCAGTGCCTGGTAAACACAGACACCAGAGTATGAGGGGTAGATATGATCACACGAACATTTTGAAAAGAGATGCCACATTTCGACTTCTTCTGTATGTACTTTCAAATATAGCTTAGTAGTGGGGAGAACCCTAAGTTTTAGAGATTTATGTTAAAGTGTGTTCTACTGGTATCAGATCTTAAAAGAATCCTTTATAGAAATGTTTTTCTTTAAGACTAGACTATTTAAAAATGAGACAGCAGAAGCGATCATATGAAATAATCTAGTAGGTCTTTATCTTGTTCCCAGGACACCCATTCATTCCAAAGCAAATTTGAAAGGAGTAAACACAAAAGTCTGCATATGCATGTAAGGAGGTAGTGAGACCAGTCAGAATATGTTGTATTTCAAGGAAGCTTGGGTTCAACCAGAATATTGTTAGTCATTCCCTGTGGAATCTGAAGTTTTGAGAGACCTGAATTAATTTAAGAACTATCAATGTTGGTGTGTAGCATTTGGGAAAATGATGTGTGTATATATATGCGCAGACATACATGCACATATGTACTCAAAAGTGTTTAGATGCCAAATTAAATTAGATACGGTTAATGAGATCCTTCATTTATTCCTATTTGGTTCGTCAATTTTTTACAGGCCAATATTTTTATTCTTAGTTGTTCATTACTATTATTTGTACTTCTCTGATACTCTTTTCTCTTTTCTTCCCATGTAATTATTTCCTATAGAAACATTGATCTTGTTCTAGCTTTTACGACAATTTTATCTAGGGGTTTTGACGGATTAAAAGTACCCCTAAATACCCTCTGACTCAGAACATTACAAGAAATTTGAGTAAAGAGCAAAGCATTCAGATATACGATTGTCTCTATCTTGTTGGGAAAGATCTTACCCAGGAAAGTCACATCAGGTTTCAGTATATTTGCACCCCTAACCTCCTGGTATTGGTTAATGAGAAATTTAGGCACATACATAATTATATATTCCTATCAAAATTTCCAGCTTAAGGGAGTTTCCAGAGATTAGATTGATTTAGACACCCTTCTGTTCTACTGATGAAAATTGCTCAGACTAACCAGAAATGAGTGAAATATAGGTCCACAATTCTTTTTTTCTATAATCCTTAAATCCTTCAAAAATCTAAACTCAAGATTTAAAATAAATTTGACTTAAATTCTCTTGACATTAAAAATTCACCTTAATTGAGACAAAACTACTTATAGTCTTGTTTATCCCACTTAATGTGAACATTCACATGTTTCTCCACAGACTATTATGCATTTGATTGATGATGGGTGCTACCTCAGACCCTTCTGGGGGTATTATATAACATAACACATGATATTATGTAATATAACCCATCATCTGGGAAAAAAATTCCAAATCAATTTAATTTCTAGACTCTTGTGGTTCTACTCAAATAAGAGCTGAGAATTTGAGAACTGCTTTAAGCAGTTCCTATACAAATAAAATGGACAGCTTTCTGAGTGTGCTATAAATGACACATAATTAAAGAGAGAATGATCATGAAAGAGCTGTTGCTTCATCCATTCCTCATAACCTGTCTCCCTCAAGGGTAGTGTGTGTCAGATTTCTCCTGTTTCTAAACTTAGATAGTTGGCCATGTGGTACAGGGAAGGATAGTCTACTTCTCTTTGGGAAACATAGAAAAAGTTTTTCTTATGCTTAACAAAGATACTACAGAAAATTCCCAATCATTTTAGCAAGGGTGATGATGTAGGATGCAATTAAGATGACATAGATTCTATATGTTCATCCTACTGGAAGAGAGTGGCTCAAGGACAAGCCCATGGAGGGGTCTGGAAAAGGTTTTTCTGAGCTTCTGCTATGAGCTAAATGTTTGTTGCTTCCCAAAACTCATATGTTAAAACCAAAGTGTCTCTCGTGTTTCATCTTTGCATGAACCCATTTTCTCTTCTGCTTCTCTGCCATGTTGTGATGGCAGGAAGTCCCAGCCAGAAGCCTACCAGGTTCCAGTGCCATGTTCTTGTACTTTCCAGTCACCATAATCATGAGCCAAATAAAATTCTCTGTTTCATAAATGAATCATCCTCAGTTATTCTGTTACAGCAGCACTAAATGGAATAAGAGAGGCATTCAACCTCCACTTGCTTCTCCAGTCTCATGCTTTGCCTCAGTTCCCAAAGTGGTCCTACAGGTACTTTAAACCCCAGATTCCCTGAATCACTTGCTGTTAAATGCGTACCTCATGTTCCCTCACAACAGGAATGTTTGTGTGTCCTGTGCTTTCTCCTATCTGTAACATCCTGTCTCTACTTCTCCATTTGGTAAATCCTTACTCACCCTTCAGGACCCAGCCATCAGAAATTCATAGTCTTTATGGGAGACCCTAGCACAGTGAGCAAGCCAATCTCTTATGCTCCTACAACATCTTGTTCATAAGTTCTTTGATTGCATAATATTGTATTTAGCATATGAGTCCTTCACAGCCTTTGAATCTTTGGAGGATAAATTAGGAATCTTATCTCATTCATCTTTGTATTTTCAGTGCCTGTATACTGCTTAGTTCAGAGTGTCAAACTACTAAATGCTTTTTGAAAAAGATTCATTCATGAATATCACACTCAAGGAGAAATCTAACAATCTCTTCCACCAGGAATCATCACCTAAGAATAACTAATTATATGAGGTCTGACAATTAAATTCACAAACTGATCCTAGAAAAACTGCTACATACCTCCTTGCATAATATCACTATAGTCACCTTCAAAGTGGTAGGCTCTATACACTGACACCAGCACCTTGTCCACCCTTCAAAGCAATTTTGGGATTCATTATCTGGAAATGGCCATCAAAGCTGACATCATATTGCCCTTGATGTCCTGAACGTCATCAAAATGCTTTCTTTTTTTTTTTTTTTTTTTTTTTTTTTTTAAATATTTAATTTGTGTTTGTGTAAAAAAAAATTTTTAAAGGACCATATAATATTAGAAGGCCGGATTTTCAAAAAAAGTTATTCAGGACCAGATCATCTGAGCAGGCAGGATGTTCCAATACAGTTACTTGTTTACTGGCTAAAATCTCAGACAGTGCTGTGTGAACTGGTACTTTGTCATGATGCAAGAGCCATGAGTTGTTGACTAAGATTTTCAGGTAAAGTTTTCCTAACTATTTCACTGCTAATGTTTACTTGGTTAATTATGCTTCTCACAGTCAGCCAATAATTTTGAGGCACATTTTGCTGAATTTTTTGCAATGTTTCAGTAAGTTCTTGTCGTTACTGGCCACCCTGACCTCTCTTCATCAGTTATACTTTCTTTCTCCTAAAAAAAACATTTAATCTATTTGTACACTGCCATTTTCTTCATGGCATTATTCCCATAAACTTGGACTAACATGTCTCTGATTTCACTTCTACTCTTGAAAAATTTAACAAGAAACTTATGAATGTCTGTTTTTTGCTCTAATTTAAGCTTCTACATTCTTGCACATCACACAAAACACACAATTACGAACACTACTCAGCAAAATACTACCACACATAGATACAAAGTGTGAAATGCTTATATACCAAGGTTTTGATTCCTTACTGAGTTGTTTGTACAGTGCTACCCTCATAAGCACATGGTCTCAAGTTTATAAATTTGATTTTCAGACCTCACAACTGTAAAAGGTATACACTTACATAAAAGACTGAAAACTGGTCCTCAGTGTTTTGGTTTAAGCTTAAATTACTAATCCATTATTGCTAAATACTAAATGTGCCACCCACAGTTTAACACAAGGTATTTTGCGTAGAGCATGGTTGATTTATAAACTAAGGAATTTATTAATTACATTTCACTCTTCCCCCTAAACCCCCACCATCTACTTCTAAACTCTAGCAAAGAAAATTTGTTTGTAGAAATGACAATCCCGTGTAGCGCTGGTGGCTCAAAGGAGTAGAGTACTGGCCCTATATACTGAAGTGGTGGATTCAAACCCAGCCCTGGCCAAAAACTGCAAAAAAGAAAGAAAGAAAAAGAAAAAGAAATGACAATCCCTTTGAGGCTAATGAAGGGATCCTCATTTTATTTTATTTTTATTTTATTATTATCATTATCTACTTCCAAGTTCTAGCAAAGAAAATTTGTTTGTAGAAATGACAATCCCGTGTAGCACCGGTGGCTCAAAGGAGTAGAGCACTGGCCCCATATACTGAAGTGGTGGATTCAAAGCCAGCCCTGGCCAAAAACTGCAAAAAAGAAAAAAAGAAAAAGAAAAAGAAATGACAATCCCTTTGAGGCTAATGAAGGGATCCTCATTTTATTTTATTTTTATTTTATTATTATCATTATTATTTTTTTTTTTTGCAGTTTTTGGCGGGGGCTGGGTTTGAACCTGCCACCCCCCATATATGGGGCTGATGCCCTACTCCTTGAGTCATAGGTGCCACCCAAGAGATCCTCATTTTAGACATACATGACTATAAGCTGAAAATATCTTAATAATACTTAATTATTGTTGTTTCACCTCCTTTGCTTTCATTGCCTTCTGATTATTCAAATTCTGTTGCATTTTATTTTAACTGGAAATACCCATATCTTTGTATATATATTATGTGCATTATACAAGAATGACTGGGACATCCTATATAATTAAACTAAGGCTTTTTGGGGGGGAAATCCAATAAAATTATCTTTCATTACATTTCTAAAATACTACTCATTTATAGCAGAAATAAACTTTTACACTCATGAGTAGTAATGCAGGAAAGAGTCTCCACCCTCCCTGCTGCTTATTTCAATTTCAGAAAGGAGGAGGGATTTTCCAGATGAGTTGCTGTTTTGTTTGATTTTCACCCACAATTACTCTCAAGATCTTTGCCCCCCAGCTTGTTTTCAAGCCTTGTCTGTATACTGGATTGTCTGAATCAATGTGTTTTCTGTAAACATTGCTAAATTACTGCTCACTTGAAGTTCAGAACTGTCTGCAATTTCATTTCTGATGAACTTTCGCTATTTATAATCCTGGGTGCCAAAAGACAGACAAGAAGAAAGGAATCTCATTTCACCCCGTGCTCTGTCCTTCTTTCCTACTGCTCAGTTCATTGTTTTGATTCCTTATGTGCTGGCAAACTTTCAAGCATGCCATATGAGAATTTTAAAAGTGAAACTCTCATTTAGGAGTCACACAGTGGTGATATACACACAGAGCTTCAATTTAAACCATTATTGCATACCATCTTTTCCCTTTTATAATAATCCATTAAATGCTTTCAAGTATGGAGAAGGAGTAGCAACCTGTAGATCCAAATGGAACCCAGATGACCTATAAAATACATAGAGCCTCTCTGCCCGAGTTGTTAGAGCTCTCATCTCTAATGGATGGCATTGTTATTTTACCATCCAGACAACCACATGCATCAATTATACATTCTCCAATCTCATGAATCACTTTTTGAAGGCAACCTGTCTTTTAGTTGATATATATGTCATATTTTTCAACCTCTGAACAAACTTGGTATGTGTTTATTGTAAATGATAATGTCATTGCCTAAATATATTAATTGATAATTGGAAAACACCTTGAGGGAACACTTAATGTTTATTCTCCCAAGTACAGACTGTACTAATATTTGTTCAGTAATTTTCTTTTCTTTTTTTTTTTTATCTTGCAAAAGAGTCTCACTCTGTTGTACTGTGTAGAGTACCATAGTGTCAAAGCTCACAGCAACCTCAAACTCTTGAGCTCAAACTATCCTCTTGCCTTAGTTTTTTTTTTTTTTTTTTCCTTTCAATTTTTAATAGAGACAGGGTCTCAGTCTTGCTCAGGCTGGTCTTGAACCAATGAGCTCACGTGATCCACTCACCTCAGCCTCCCAAATTGGAGAATTACAGGCATAAGCCACCATGCCTGACCCTTGTCCAGTAATTTTCTGCAACAACAGCAAGCAGCAGCACCTAAGAATACACGTATGGCAGGATACTTTTCTTAAAAAAAAAAAAAAAAAAATCATCATTTGCGTGCATAGATATATCTACCCATCTACCTCTTTGAATACATTTTGCACTAACATTAATAACCAAAATATGCAAGGTCTTATAAATAACATACAAAGACAAAAATTGTGGAAGAGCCACTTTTTATTTTTAAAATTATCTCTCCAAATAATTTTGAAATGTAACTTGTGGAAAAACATTTGACTTTCTTTCTCAGTATAATCACATAAAGGCTCCATTACTCTAAGTGAACTGGCTTTTATATTATCCACACAAAAAAATTTAACTTCCTGAAAGTATAGGACTTTCTGAAATGCCCAAGAAGACAAGCTTATAAGACCAGTTGGTTATCAATATTATTCCTTAAAAGATGTAGGAAATTATGCAATAGCTCTAGTTAATGACTTATTTTCAACTAAGATTTCTTGTGGCTTTGATTTTGAGAGTATTTTTTTGTTTTGTTTTGTCTGAGTTCATTTTTCCTAAGAACATCTAAATGAAGTTAAGATTTTTTTTTTTTAGGGCTCATAGGGAATCAAGGACATTTGTTTACTATCTTACAATACATAATAGTTGAACTCTTGCTATGCTACAGGCAATTTGCTAAGGGCTTCAAAACCCTTATCTCATTTAATCATACTAAAAATCCTAGGTATTAGCACTTCATAGAATAGATGAAAACCTAGGCTCATAGGCTCAGTACCTTTACAACTTTAGAACAATTGAACCAAAGCTTTTAAACTTTTCCCACTAGGCCATATCAAATAACAGTTTTAATGTACATCAGTTTAAATCAGCTAACCATCAGTTTAAAAACAAGACTGAAAGCCTAGGTTTATATGCTTTATCAACAGTAAGAAAGTAGCTTCTATATTACATGAAGCTTTGAAATTAGGAGAAATCAACAATATTAAACATTATCTAACAGCTGATGAAACAATTATCAAGTAATTTTTAGATTTTTTTTTCCTTCTTTATTCTTGCTTCTGAGAACCTTAATTATTATAGTCACAAGGCCTAGTATTTCTGCAAACTTTCAGTACCTGCTTTCTGATGATTTGTCTTTTTCTCTCTGTCTTAATGTCCTGTTATCTCTTAGGCCTCCAAACACCCAGTTTCTATAGATTCCCTAGAGACAAATGGAGTTGTTTGTTCAATATCCCTGTCTCATAGCCCTACCCTACTCTTCCTTCTCCCCCACATGACAGTCTACATCCATCTGAATCTTAAAAATGCCCTTTATAGACAACCTGTTTCCTTTCTCTTATCCCTCAACTGCAACCTAGTACAGTTGTCTCCAAGTTTCTCACTTGGAACTCTGTATTAACTCTTCTTTGGTCTTTTGGCTTTCATCACATTCTATCTACCTCTTCCAATTCCAATATATGATACATTCTATAGTCCAAATAGTTTTTCTAAAATCCACTCTCTTCACATCACTTTAGATAGCCTGTACTCTTCTACTGCCAGAAAAGTGGTCTACAAGATGGAGTCTGAGAAGCTAAACTAAAGCAGGACAGCTCACCTAGTCTGCTCAGCCTTCCCCACACATCTTCCATGATTATCTATTTAAAGTTTCTCCATCAGTGTGAGGGTATTTATCTCAGGAGACTTGAGAAAACAGTCATACATAGACAAGAGGTATTGCAATATTGGTAGAGTATAAGTTACTGTGATAATATGGTGTGTTATTTGATGATTCTCTTAGATTATTTTGTTAAAGTGAAAATTACATTTCTGCTGTTTAAACATTTTGCATAGTTAGAATGAAGACTATTCTGTTGTTATTTTCTATCAGATAAAGTTTATATTTTCTAAGTTTGTTTCCTTGTACTTCATCATAAAAATTATTAGAATTATAACTGAGGCAGAACAGAATTGAGAGACTACTGCACTATTCTCCTGATTGCTGGCCTTCTGACAATAAAGCTAGTTGAACCTAATTCTGGTCTCTGTATCTGTCTAACCGTGACAGGTGGCCTCACCCTCTTCATCTGATAACACTATTTTCTACCCAAATACACATTGAGTTCTTACTCAGATTTTGAAGTTCTAAAATGTGGCACTTTTCCGCTCTTATCTCCACTACTTTTCCTTAGGTAACCTATGCCCCATCTGTAACCTTACATACCGTATATACTCGAGTATAAGCCGACCCGAGTACAAGCCGACCCCCTTAATTTTACCCTAAAAACTGGGAAAACTTAGTGACTTGAGTATAAGCCGAGGTGGAAAATGCAGCAGCCACTGGTAAATTTCAAAAATAAAAATATATACCCAAAACAATTACAATAATTGAGGAATCAGGTTAAATGCTTTCCAATATTTATTGCTAAAGAAAAACTGTAAACTAGCAACAAAACAACAACTTTAAAACTTTAAATAAACTGCAGAAAACCGCCCCCTCAAGCAGATGGCAGAAGACGGTCGACTGGAGACTATGTGCATTTGATTAGGTGCACCCACCAAATCAAATAACCTGTATGACCCGAGTATAAGCCGAGTTCGGGTTTTTTGGCACAAAAACTCAGCTTATACTTGAGTATATATGATAATTTACACACAGTAATAGTCACCTTTGTGAACAATTCTGAGACTTCACCACCAACAAAATAGAAAACACTTCTATCCTTCCCCAAATTCCCCCTTGACTTTTGAATTCAACTCTCCTACTCCAAGATCCTAGCAACTGTCCATTTGCTTTATGTCCTTATAATTGTGCCTTTTCTAGAATATCAGATATTCTGGGAAAGCCTGGAGTTATGCTTTCAGTGCAGCCTCTTTAATCCAGCGTGGCATGTTGGAGGTTCACTCACGTTGTTGCAAGGGTCGTTGGTCGTTACTTTTTATTGGTGAGTAACGTTTGGATAAGTGGATATTCCACGGTTTGTGTATTCTTTTTCCATTTGATAGTCCTTACGTGTAATCTTTGAACCTTTAGAGGTTTAGGTTGAAGGTAAGGTAAACATCTTTCAAAAAGCCATGTTCAAACCTGAATTTGCTGACTCTTTTCCCATATTCTCTCTCAACACTTTTGGGAAACCATTCAGATTTAGGTGACCCAATTTAGTGAACCCAGGTTTCTCCTACATGCTACAAAAACATCCTTTACTTCACTGTATTGGTCAGTTTCTCCCAATAGACTTTGAACCCATTGAGATAGGTGTAGTTTCTCATTTAATATTTTTTAATATTTTTAATATGCTACACCTATATCAATGAGTTCAAAGGCACAAGTATTTAGAGCATATAGAATGTTTGGAGCATATAGAATGTTTGTTAATATTTAGTGAATAAATGAGCAAATCAATGGCAAGTGAATGAAAGCACACTTACATGGAAGTCACATTTATGGATATGTGAACCAGTGATGTGTCCATTTGTGTAGAGGTCTATACCTGATTGTACCTAGAGGAACTCAAAGATCCTCTCTGCTTTTCTCTCTACACGCTCTACACATGCACACACACACATATGCACATACTTTTTTTTCAAAGATATGTCAGTTAAAGTAAAATTATTTTGCTGGGTCAAGATGAAAAGGAATGGGGCCTTCAAAGTAATCTCTCTCTCTCTCTCTCTCTCTCTCTCTCTCTCTCTCTCTCCTTCCACCCAAGTAGAAATGTAAGCTCCTAAGTAAATCATTGTTTCTTTTACAGCCATCTCACCCTCTGAGATTTACCAAGAGGATTTGAACAGAGAATAAGCCAGGTAAGAGTGGCTGTATTTTTTTTTTTTTTTAAGAGACAGAGTCTCACTTTATTGCCCTCAGCAGAGTGCCATGGCATCTCAGCTCACAGCAACCTCCAACTAACTCCTGGGCTTAGGTGATTCTCTTGCCTCAGCCTCCCGAGCAGCTAGGACTACAGGCGCCCGCCACAACGCCCAGCTATTTTTTTTTTTTTATTGCAGTTTGGCTGGGGCTGGGTTTGAACCCACCACCCTCAGTATATGGGGCCAGCACCCTTCCCACTGAGCCACAGGCACCAACCTAAGTGGCTGTCTTACAATAATGTAGTTACAGGCAAGATAGGTTGGTCCAACCACAGAACTCCATCCTGGACCAATTTCCTTAAATGAAACAAGCTAAGCAGTGTCCTTTGCTCCTCCCCAGGAAAAGACAAAACAGCTAGCAAGAAAATGCAGGCACATCTCACACAGGGCACTGGTCCCACACAGAAACAAGCTCAGAGAGGCTCCACCTACCCTCTGTCTCTGAAGGAAGAAAGAAAAGTTGAACCGCACCCAAAACATTATTGCTCTCTGCACCACTTGAAAATTAGACCCCTGAGGAATGTGGCCAAAAACAGACCCTTGCACCCAACCCTGACGAAAGACTGAGAAGGGAAAAGAGAAGAAAAAGCAAAGGGGAAACCTGTGATTCGTTCAAAGGTCGACAGTCTAGTCCACTCTCATTTTGTAGAAGACACCAGCCCATGGTCAGAACTCTTGACTAGAGGTCAGAAAAGCTAAGTTCCCAATCTCCATCCATTACTTATTTAGGAGTGGAGCAACCTTGAGCAAGTCACTTAGCCTTCCGGAATGCCATTTCCTTCTTCCTGACAAGGAGAATCCCACATTCCGTGATTACCTCATCAACGTGTTATTTGAATTAAACAGGTTAACATATGAAAAGTACTTTGAAATATGTGCAATTCTATCATTTTTAGAATATTTGTATTAAATAATTCACTTATCATAGTTCTTAGAAATAGCATAAATTTGAGAACAGGGCCTGCCTGAGTCTAACCTTAGTTAAGTGTTGCCCTAGTTCTATTAACCAACTGGTTCTGAGAAAATTGCACTTCTCAGCAACTTTCCCCCCACTCCAGATTATATAAGAAGGCCTATGTTTCACACAAAACAATTTCTTTAAAAATGGGTATTAGTAGCATTTTATAGGTTAATAATATGAAAGAGTGCATAAAAACTTTGCCCAGGAAACACCAATTATAGATGGTAGCAATGGTATTCTAACCTCGGTCCACTTGCTGTTAAACTTGTCTTCTTCCTATTACCAACATTTTTATACTGCAGTTATTCTATGTGAAAAAATGAGATAGGATTTTTTAAATTAAATCATAGCTGTGTACATTAATGCAATCATGAGGTACAATGTGCTGGTTTTATATACAATTTGAAATATGTTCATCAAACTGGTTAATGTAGCCTTCACAGCATTTTCTTAGTTATTGTGTTAAGACATTTATATTCTATACTTAGTAAATTTCACATTTACCCTTGTAAGATGCACCGTAGGTGTCGTCCCACTAATTACCCACCCTCCCTCCATCCTCTCCCCTTTCCTCATATTCTTGGGCTATAATTGGGCTATAGCTTTATATGAAAGCTATAAATTGGTTTCATAGTAGGGCTGAGTACATTGGATACTTTTTCTTCCATTCTTGAGATACTTTGCTAAGAAGAATATGTTCCAGCTCCATCCATGTAAACATGAAACAGGTAAAGTCTCCATCTTTCTTT